>BGPR01007436.1:0-37070 GCA_013235015.1 Araneus ventricosus | reverse complement strand
AGGTTCTTTGTGTATTGTTGTCTTTTATTCACATGGAATAACTAGGGCAATAGTGATAAAACATTCTATCCACACAATTTTTGTTTTTAAGTTCGTGTTATATGGTCATTATTTATTGACAAACAAAATTTTTTCCTCCCGCAAAAGAAAAGGGAAGCGTTTTGATAGCCACACAGGCTTCGGAGTACCGGCATCTCTCGCATCCGGACGTTGATCATTAAAATTATGAACCAAATGCGACAGCTGTTTGGTCAGTAGGTGCGTTGTGTAGTTTGTCTTTTATTCACATGTAATAACTAGGCCGGTAATTATACAACATTCTTTTCACAAGTTTTCTGTTTTTAAATGCGTGTTACGTGGTCATTATATATTGACAAATAATTAAAATTATTTTTTCGTCTCGCAAAAGAAAATGTAGGGTCTTTGATGCAATCCTGTTGAATACTGTGTCACGCTTCTTTATAATCGGATTCAAATTCAAGGCTCTTATTTAACTGTATCTTTATCTACTATTGTGTGTATATATATATATATATATATATATATATATATATGTACTACTTTTAATGTCTGTGTGCTGTGTGTAAGCTAGATGTCTGTATGCATCTCTAAATGAGATTGGTGATTGATATAATAAATTTTTCTTATTGATCCTTTGTCTGTTTTCTTGCTTTGTGTTTTCTGCTTAAATAGCTATAGTGTCTGCTTTTTATAATTTTAAATCCGACTTCTTCGAAATGAAATATATTTGTTTTGATATCCTCACAGGCTTCGGAGTACCGGTATCTCTTGCATCCGGACGATGACCATTAGAATTATGAGCCAGATGCAACAACTGCTTGATCAAGAGGCGCGTTCTCATTTGTAGTCTTTTATTAAGATGGAAAGCCGAGGGAAGTAATGATGCAACTTTTTTTTCCCACGCGTATTCTGTTTCTAAATGTGCATTACGTGGTAATTAACACTGGTTAACACTGATTTTTTCCAATGATATTCCAACGATTTTAGGCTAATTTCGTGGCTCTGATTCTGAATCCGAATTTTAGACATATACTTCCAATTACAAAGTTTCATCAAATTAGGTAGGAATTTGGGTGAAAACACTTTCGCTTCTGCGGAAGTTGAAAATAAAAAGTTACGAAAATAAAATTTTTATACATGCCCCATAGAGCAAAAGTGTCGATGAGGGAAATGTTCTTCTTACACTCATCTATGCATAAACTGTTTCAAGATTCTATCTGCAAAACTTGCAGAGATATGTTAATTTTTAAAATCCAAGGGGCTGTTCACAAATTTATATGGAGATGTTTATTACAGAAATGCAAATTTATTCAGCACAGAAAAACACTGAAATGCAAATATTTCACAAGTAGTATATCAGCAAATCATCACGGATTGAAAATAAATTGCCAATGACACATTCTGTTACTCAGTTTCATTTGCAGATAGTTGTAACTATCGACTTGATAAAGAATGGAAGGACAACTTGAGAAAATGAAAATTTAAGGTATAACAGGTTAATAGCCTAATATTGAACCAGAATACTGAATTATTTGCTTTTTGCGTTGTGCGTATATTATGCTTTATCTTAAAGCAGCGGCGACTCATCCTTTATGTCTGCAGAGATGCAGAACTCACTAAAATTATTTTAAAAATTCGTATTTTTGTTTTTATTCTTATTTGCTTATTTCTCCACTCTGAGAGTTCGATTATTAACGAAAAAAGACAGAAACTAGAAAAGAGGGCAGAAAATGAATGAAATAGTAAGACAGACACAGGATTGAGCTGCACAACAAATACTTTTTGAAAGCGCTAAAATTCGCTCATTGCGTACAAATAAGTGACATAATGTACGAAGGCGAGTAGCTATTCTTTCTGTCTTAGAACCTAGCCGGAACTGGATTTTCGGATGGTCCTGTTTCGCGCTAAAAACCAAATAATGTTCTTTTTTACCTTTTCAATATCACCCATGGTTCGCCTTCGCGTTCTTGATTTTTTACATAGGCTGTTTTTAGGTTTCAGATTCACTTTCATTTTGTCTCAACGGAAACTTGGCTGGTTCCTACATATTCGATTTCTCTTATTAAAACGGAACTCACCGAAAAGAAGGACTGTAATTATCTAAAATATAATTCAGATAATTACAACTACAAGTATGAACTATGTGAAGGTAAAGCTATTTTTGAAAAATTGTATTTCATTTGTATTCTAGTAGTATTTTTATAGCACTGATTGTTTCTGGGAAGATGAGCGTTACTGCTGATAAGTCACCGTGAATTTTTTTTGAAAATTCACAAGATGAACTAATTTTGTAAGTACTTCCATTAATGTATTATTTGACTAGTTTTTAGATTTAGCAAGAGTTAACAAATACAGTGTTATTTCTTGATTCCGCTCTTTAGATAATTTTTTTAAATATGCATATTATCCCTAAAATGTACGTCGAAAAGACTGATTCAAACAGCAGTGAGAGGTATGGGAAAGTGATCTAAGTCAACAACTTTGGCTTCTTATATATCTATAAGTTTTGCAGATAGAAGCGTGCAACCTTGTATGTGAATAGATGAATTTAAGAGAAACATTTTACTAACTGACAGATTTGCTCTATGGGGGCCGTATAAAAATTTAATTTTTGTAATCAAAGTATTTTCATACAAATTCTTACATTATTTGATGAAACTTTGTAATTGGAAGTATATGTCTAAAAATCAAAATTTAAGGAAATAAACGCTTGTTCCACCTTTTGGGGACACCCTGTATATTTTATGTCATTTTTCATAACGTTAGATGTAGGGTTGTCATAATTTCCAGGTACTGATACAGGACGTTTAAGTGCTAAATAAATGGAACAACAAAATTGAAAATTCAATATACTTCGAATCCTGTCCTGCAGGCTTTCTATCTCATTTACTCTGTCCTGCACCAAAGTCCTTGAAAACTAAAGCAATTCATACATTATTTTTTCCTTAGAAAAGAAGGGCGAAATTCTGATCTCCATTTTTAAAAGGATTGCATTTTCAGAAAAACGATCTCCTGGCCTAACAGGACGGAAAGTGAACTGAGAAGGAATGGGTTGAGTTGTCTCCTGTACCACTTCCACTTACCTCCCTCCTGCAAAGTGGTTTCAATTTTTGAGCTTTTACTACTTTAAAAAGACCAGGACTCCTTTCCCCTGACTTCTGATTGAAAGTTATTGAATTTACATACAGTCTTTGGGGAAAGTGGGTCCTTTCTATCTTTACGATCTTCACGGTCACCTGGAGTTGGGAGAAGGGAGAAGCAGTTAATAATTTTCCACTCTTTCTCCCCCTCAACGCATTTCAAGAAAAAGGATTGTCATCAGAGGTCAATTAAAACGAAACAAACGCTGGATTAATTCTTTTTAACAAGTTAATTTAATTGTTGTTAAGTTATTACGTTAACCCTCTGGTTCCTAAGACCATTGGATCAGAGGGACCTCAAAATACGGGAACGCCCGAGTTCCTCAACCAAAATTCACTTCCCCCCTTAAAAACCGCAATGGCAGCTGGTACTCTCCGAATTCTAAGAAAGCACCTCTATTCCCCAGACCCGTCTGGGCGAGCCACTCAAACGAAGAAAATGTGCGCTGTGGGTGTGAAATCAATCACACTTAACGAAAGGGGGTGGAAACTTTACAGGGATATTCGGACGGCCGCCGTCATTTGCTTGTAAAGACATTTGGTACGTTCTCGTATCATAAGAGTTAAAATCGTTCAAAACGTTCTACAGAGCAGACCGTTGGACCTAGAGTTTCCCCATTGGGCAATATAAGCAGTTCTATTTCTTACAGACTTGTGAATTAATACTGAAAAGTCCAACATAGAAAAGATTATAAGGATAAAATATTTGCTTTCTTCCTTACATTTGTTGTCGTTTCTTTGCAACTGTATTTTTAACTTTAAGAGAAATCATGTTAGCAGGGATTAGCTCCATTACGTTCAATTGCATTGTAACTCTAAAATGTTTAACACTAAGATTTAAAAAATGCAAAAAAATGTATCATAAAAAGGTTTCTGGTATATTCCGCTAGAAGAAAAAAATAATTCACAAAAAAGAATCCGATCTCCGCCCTGTTTTTTTGTAAACATATTTATTCTTACGAAACTTGTTTTTTAATCATTAGTTGCAGCATACTTTTTAATAAAGTTAAAAAGAATAGCAAAGAAGCTATAACAACCTGCAAAGATAGACTTTTGTTTTTGTACGATGAAAATCAATATCCAAAGTCACGAAACTTCGTAATTAACTTCGGCCTCAAGCAACGTGACTCTCGGGTGGAATATTTTTTTAATCACTGCCGAAACAAGATATTTAAAATGTCTTCTTTTTTCACGTGAAGTGTTGGTTTTTTTCCAGCAGTCTACGGGAGTTAAAAAGAGTGAGAGCTATTATATCCTGGGAAAATTTTTTGAAATAAATTTCAAGTGTTATTTCCTGTAATTCATAAAGCAGATCTCCTTCCTTTTATATTTTTCAGAATGAATAATTTCTATTTTTATAAGCAATTTATATGTTTATTTTTTTAGTAATTCATATTTCACCAAAATGTCATTCGACTTTCTTCGAAACTGTCTTCATCTGATATCAAAATAAATTCTAAAATGCTCCGAAATTGGGACCAAGGGTAATAAGATACTTTTAAGATAAATTCCTCTGCGGTATAGAATACTCCTTCACATCACCTCCAACCCTGGAGTAACAATTCCAGCGATCCCTAAGTATAAATAACAAGACAGAACAAAAAAAAAGTCCCACGATTTTTAGGATGGTTGCGACAATAATCATCAATGCAACCGATTGTAATACATTATCAGTTCTTCTTCATCGTCACATCGAACAACACTAACAGCCCCGAATCATGGAGCTGCGACTGTCTGAAACAATGTAACTAAAGGAAACATTCTGCCCTTTCACTGTACTCGTATGATAACTCCTCTTGTATATATTTTACATTATACTCGGATTGTAACCCTCTATGTACTTTTCATTATATTCTTCTTTGTTCATGTGTAATTATTTTACCTTTTATGTGTTTTTATATCTCATGTTGTAATTTTTTTTGCTTTTCAATAAAGTTTCACGCATACTCAACCAACCGACAGGGAGCCGTTTAGGCTCCGAGTTCGGGGGTATGCTGTGGTGTTATGTATAGAATACTTTATAAATAAAACAAGTTATTAAAAGCGTTTGACGCAATCTTCGAGGATGTTTTGGGTCTCTTTGAACAAATTTTCGTGTGTTGTTTTCTTAAAACGAAGAAAAAAAATTAAAATTTCCTCTTTCGGTAGTTAATATCCGAGATTTAAAAAAAGTCTCTGAAATAATTCGTAAGTAATCGAAACAAATTCTGAATTTTTTTTAGAATAAAAACCAATGACATCAACTTATTGTTTAGCAACGGATTCGGAAACCCTCTTCGCTTTTGCGCTTGCGCCTGGCGGAGTTATTTTCATCAAAATAGGGGGATAGTGCGGAATGGAAGGGAGCCCCCGCAAGCTTTTGGTCAGAGCTAGAGATAGCTAGGGAGTTTCTTCTGATGTCTCATCCACTTCATGTCTGCTACACTGTTTAAATAACCGATATAGGTTACTCGATAACAACCTTGATATAGGTTATAACTCGATATCGGTTATAGTTGCTGGAGCATGGTGTGGTAGCTTGTCCGGTACCCCTGAACCAGACGAACTTAAGATCAAATTTGATAATTTTCAGATTACTGCAGTTTTGATGGAGTCTGATTTTGCATAAAGCTATAACAACGTAAGTCTGTTGATAATTCTCCTTTTATACAGGGTGATTTAAAAAAACGTGGCGAAACTTTAAGTGTAGATCAGGCATACGATAAGCATCCATAATCGCATAGGAACATGGGTGCGCAAACGCCATCTGGAGGCAGCAGATGGATTAAATTTGAAACAGCGCTGGACAAAATGCCGATACCTTTCTGAATATTAACGATATTGAACTGAAATTCTTATATAAGTTGCGCTATATATATGACTCAAGTTGTGAAAGAAAAATTACTTGTCTACCTGTCGCGCATGCGTAGTAAAAAATTATTTAGTACAAATGTCAATATCTCCTTTACTATTCAACGTATTTACATGCAATTTTGAAAGAATGCTTCTTTAATATATTGCCACATATTCTGTAAGTGTCATAAAATTCCGAGGAAATCTGTGCAAGTTATAAGCAATAAACATGCTGAAAAACTTGTGATTTTTTAAAGAAACCTTTATATCTTCCGAATATTCGTGTTATTTTTACGAAAATGCATGTAAAAATTGCGCACATCGTACAAGAATTGAAGAAAATTGCAAACCATTATTAGCTTTCTGTGAAACGGGATGAACCAAAATCCCTCTTAGAGTTCATCAATTGCTGGTCGGTTCCCTGAATGCCCTCGTGACCGAATCATTGATGCAAATCGTGATTTAAAACCAATTCTTTACATGTTCGAAGTTCAAGGAAAATTCATCCAGCCTTTCGGGCGATATTTGAAAAAAAGTGCATTATTAGCTTCCTGTGAAGCATCTGGAAGCACTCCTTGCGCCTGACCTAACTTTAAGGCTAGGTGAGACATACTAAAGAAAATTTATATTTTTTCGAGTATCACTCAAAAGGCTGAATGAATTTTGCTTGAACTTCGACCATATAAAGAATAGGTTTTAACTCACAATTTACACCAAAGATTTGATCAAGAGGAAATTCAGGGGACCGACTAAAAATTGATGAACTTGAAGAAGGATTTTGATTCACTCCGATTCACAGAAAGCTGATAATGGTTTGCAACTTTTATAAATTCTTTTGTGTGATATTCGCAATACTTACATGCATTTTTGTAAAAATAGCGTGAATATTCGAGAAGATATAAAGGTTTCTTTAAAAAATACCAAATTTTTCAGCGTGTTTTTTTTTCCTTATAACTTAAACGGTTATCCTTGGAATTGTATGAAACTTACAGAATACGTAAAAATATATTAAAGAAATATTGTATTAAAATTTGAAGTAAATACGTTGAATAATAAAAGCGATATTAGAATTTGTAGTAAATTTTTACTGCGCATGCGCGAAAGGTAGCGTAAATTTTCTTTCACAGCTTCAGAGCCATACATATAGCGCCACTTATATAAAAATTCCAATTCAATACCTTTAATATTCAGAAAGATATCGGTATTTTCTCCAGCGCTGTTTTATTTTAAATGTCATCTGTTGCTTCCAGATGGCGTTTGCGCACCCATGTTTCTGTGCGATTCTAAAAGCTCATCGTATACCTGACTTATGGCCCCTTGCACACACACCGATTCGTGTCGACCGATTTGAAATCGGTCTGCAACATTCTATTAGCAGTGTATAGAGAACAGTTGGAGTTTGCATACGTACCGGCACCTGCAAAAAACCGATCGGTTGTCGAGAATTGCCATTACGCTTCGCCGACATCGGCAGCTGCGGGAGGTCCCAGTGACACATGTGAACCTACTGGCGCTTGCACACGCACCGATTTCAGCCGATCGACTTCGCTCTCGTGGCGAAATAATAAAATTAGTAACAGTTTGAAAAAAATATTTAACAATATTTTTAGGGGTATTTATTTTCTTTATTGATATTTTCATTATAAGGATGAGAAAATTACTTATACACAAAGAAATATTTAATGGATAGTTTTAAAAAATGATTCTCAGAGGCGGATTAAGCTTGTTAAAAGACCAAGCGCTGGAACATTTAGGGGTCTCTGAAAATATATATATGCTTTTTTACATTTTAACAAGTCGGTTTTTCTAATTTTAAAATAATATTAATGATTCCGCATACATTCCATACTTTTATTTCTATTTTTAATTACATTTTGTACTTGCTATATTATTTATTTTTAATTAGCTAAATAAATCTTCGTTAAATAATTGCAATGCTTTAAAGTTAGTGATAGTTAATTAAACATAATTTCCTAATGAATTTTCATTTAACATAATTCACTTTTAAATAAGAATAATTCTCAAAACAACTTTACTCTCCCACAGCCTTAGAAATCAATATAAATTTGCTGTTTTCACCTTGGTGTTTCTCCCTTAGTTTTGATTTATTAACGCAATAAATGAACATTCAAATTTTTTCGAATGTTAAAGTGATTACTTTCGACAGTGTTAGATTATTATCACAAGAATTTTTAATATTAACACATTATAAGTTGGTTGTATTGCCAAGTCAATTTTTAAGGTGGCCGCCTACGTTGCGAACCCATTTTCTGCCGAAAATCAAAAGCATTTTTTTCGTTTCACTTCACTTTTATTTCTTAATGTAATCCCAAAACTTATTTTATTTTACTAGAATGATAATCGGAAATTAAATTAGAATCCTTTTAGTAAAACTTAATAGCTGAAAATGGAAAACTAAACATGCATTTGTTTTTCATTGCTTTCACTTAATAATTCACTTAGAATTTATTTCTGTTTAGTTGCAATTTAGTTTAGTTTTAAGAACTAAATAACACTTGAACTTTGTAATTAATTTATGAGTCAGGCAATGTGCCTGAATTTTGTATATTGTAAACTGTCGTTTTATATGACGTTCAACAAACATTGAGAATTTCAAAAACTTAAAAATTAATTTACTACTTAGAAATTATGTATGATTTTTATCAGTTATTAAAGCACATTTTACATTTGAATAAATGCATAAAAGTTAAAATGATATTATTGTCGAATTTGTCGGTTTGCATTTCATAATTCACACATTTTTATTAAAAATTTCTTGTTCCATTCAAATTGATCTCCGATATTTCGGCGACATTTTTAGTATATGAGAAAGGTATTTTTAACTACTTTTTACAGGAAAATAAAAAGAAAAATAAAACATGTGCTAAATTATTCTTGTTTTCTTTTTTTGAAATGAAAACAAGCATAGATTATGTTGGTTTGAAAAATTAATATTACATATTTTCCATTTGCACTTCATATTAGTTCAGTATTTAGCATTAAATTAACTCGATATTAGTTAAGTTAGAATATACTTTTGTCAATTCAAAACATTTTCATTGTGATAAATTCAAATGTAATTATTATCATTGGTTAAATATATTAATAATAAAGGCACATAGTAAGTTAAGTAAAATTAATATTTCAAAAATTTATTTAAATACGTAAAAAAATTTAAAGTATTTAAATAGTGATTTTAGCTTGTGATATGTTGGCTAATTATTATGTTATTTTTTTCAAATATGGCAGAAGAAATTGATAATGTATTCGAGAATGACCAGATGTACATCCAGTATAAAACCGACCGACACGAATCGGTGTGTGTGCAAGGAACGCATTGTCCGCAAAAGTAGACCGTTTTCAAACCGGTCTACAAAAATCGGTGTGTGTGCAAGTAGCCTATCCTTAATGTTTGTCCACTTTTTTTAATCACCCTGTATAATTACTAGGGTTATAAGAGCGAAAGTTCTCATTGTCACAAGTAAATCCCATTCAGGTTTTACGCTGTCTTGAAAAGTGGGTATAATGTGACTTACTTTCGTCTGTCTCCGAAAGACATTAAATCGGTCGAGAAGAGCTCACTGTCTGCCCGCCCAGGTCTCCGGGCACATAGCTGTTTGACTTTTTGCTTCATTAAAACGGTTATATAATAGCAAAATGTTCAAAATTTGAATGATTTGAACCAAAGAAGGCAATTCATTTATTGCTGTTAAAGAGCAACTCTTATTTAACTACTAAGCATTGAAGAACTGATACTTTTTAACTTCAACTCTCAATATGTTTTCTTGAAAAATATTAAGCCCATTTCATTTTTACGCACTTTTGTTTAATTTGACTTTTTTCATGTTTGTAATGATGGAATTTTGTAACCGACCGCTCCCTGATGGACCAGTTTTGAAATTCTATACATTTGTGTGCTCTGAACAAAAATTCATTACTTTAATAGTTTTATAATTTAAATTTTGGATAATTTTGAGCTGATTAATTTAGTGATTTAGTCTGATTAATTCAGCTAAATTTTGATACCATACTCGTGGCGCAACCTGGTAATTAATTTGTAAAAAAATGTTTTTAAGATTTTATGTATAATAATGAATTATAAATTTATGCATGAATTATAAATTAAAGGAAGAAAATAATTAAAATAAAAAAATTCCAATTTTTAGAACAGCAATAAAAGTGTGTTTTTAAAAATTTGTTTAATTAAACTTATCTAACACTGGTAATCATTTTCTGAGTTTGAAATGTAGATGTTCTAAGACGATAAAAGCAATTGTGTCAAACATGTAAGCAACATTTTCGGTCATTTGACTCATTTAAAAAAACACGGCACGTTAAAAATACATGAGAATTTATAATAAATCGATTTCATTCAATGAGGAAAAAGCGAATTGTGTATTTATACTAACGATAAAGAAAGTTTTTAAGTAGAATCATTTTCCTTTAACATAACCTCTTTTACCCCTCTAAACTTCATTTCCGCTTCTTTATTAAATTCGAAACCTTCTATCCATCTTAAGATCAATAAAGTCCGATTTAGGGGGTTGACGGAAGCAATGTCTTAAATCGCCTTTTCACGGCTAAATTCAACAAAAAAGAGTGGACATTCCTTTCTCTTCCGACGCAAGAGATTCGGCGGTCAAATATTTGTTTTACTGTTAAGCATCCGCTTGCTCAAATATCGTCATTACTTGTCTCCGGGCTCTTTTCTAGGACAACGAATTGCCTCGTGTTGTCTTCCTTGATGTAGATCTACATAAAACAAGCACAAAGATCTCAGAAGGAATGATAGTTCTTAAAGTCGAATAGCAAGCAAACTATGATAGTTATTTAAGTTATTTTTTTAGTCTATTGGTACTTTTTTGTTAACAAAACCCCAATTGTCTCCAAGCTGAAATGTTGGCAGTATTTCGTTTTGGCGCCAACATCCATCATTAAGGTCGCTAGAATGTAGCGCAAATCATCAAATTATAACGGCAAATCGCCAAATCTTACCGATAATTCTCTGACGCCCTGTCTCTAGAATTTGACGATTTGCGCCAAATAAATTCTAGAGACCTTAGTGACGAATGATAACGCCAAAACGGAATAACGACAACTTTTCAGCCTGGCGACGATTGGAGTTTCGTTAAGTTTCCTCTATGATCGCTGGAATTTGGCGGTTTCTGCCTGGAGTTCCATTAACTGAAAACTAAAAGTATATAAATGTGTGAGGTCAAGAATTTTAATTACTGTTCAGAAACGGATTCCCAGACAACCACTTTTGGACGATTTTACACCGGAAAGGGGTGTCAAGCAATGAGTCATATCAGCGCACTTCCGGAGTTCTTTGTTGGATCACGCTCGGTAAAATGTAAACACCACCCTTCCATTCTTCACGTTCCTCCTATTTTGATGAAAATAACTTCGTCCGGCCTCATGCGCAAAAGCGCGGAAGGTTTTCGAATCCGTTGCTAAATAATAGAAAGTTTTACGGACAGTTGTCCAAGTGTTAGTAGTGACGTCCTGCACTGTCACTAACGGAATGACTGCACATTCGCGACCGCTGATTAACTCGAGTTCCGTTAGATGCGTTTGATTTTGTCGACGCACAGCGTCGATCAAGTGATGACAAAGGAAGAAATCACATGGATTAAAATTCGGAATTTTGGTAGGTAATCCATACTCGTATCGTTGTAGAGATTTTAGTGGAATTCTAGGTCACTCTTATCAAAATATTCCTCAATAAAAGTGAAGGCTGACAGTCCAATGAGATCTCATATCGTCGCCAATGGAATGAACGCACTTTCATGGCCATCTCCAGATCAGTTAGCTGGGTTGGTTTTTGTCGACGTCCTTTAAGTGAAGATATAGGAAGAAATCTCTTGTATTAAGATTCGGAATTTCGAGAGGTAATCCATATCCTTGTAGTTGTCGAGGTTTATAGAAATTCAATTGCATTTTTATACAAATATTCTTCTGTGAAATTTAAAGCATGACTTTTCGATAACATCTCACACTGTCGAGTATGAAACAGGTTGCTTAGGATAAACTTTGCACCTCAACAAATTTGCATGACAATTTAAGGGATTGCATATATAAATAATGATATGAATAATATAACGCAAATATAATTAAAAAGATAATAATAAATACGTTTAGATGATTGCTCGTGTTTTTCTGACTTACAAACAAATTGTCAGTCTGTCTAATACGTCACGGTTTACAAGATTAATGATGAATGAAGCATTTTGAAACCTATTCAGCACCTATAACATTTCTAGATTCTTGGCATGAATTGTTGAACTTCCGTAATTTTCTTATTTCTTCAAAAAAAATTTAGGTTTGGTCTAATTAAAGTGAAAAAAGTAACCAGCTTGAGAGTTCTCCCCTCAACTTTCTCATATACGTTCACAATATGGCTTGCTTTGAGTAAAACTTCGAAGTACAATAAAGAGAATCGAGTATGCATTATGATGTATTCCCTTTGACCGCCTGGAGGCCAAATTTGATGTAATCTTACAATTTTGATATCAAGACCTCATACCGAATTTCATTTATCTAGTTTGTTGCATTTTTCAGTTACCTTCGAATATACAGATCGACAGACAGTCAACACTTCAACGGACTTGCACCAAAATTTGTTACACATCTACAATTCCGGTGATAAAAGGTTTCGCGGAATTTCATCCGTCTTTTCGTTTTTGAAATATCGCGTTCACATGCACATTTGGTAGAAGTCTGCAATGTCAGTGTAAAATCAGAGTACCAAATGTCATCCTTCTAGCAGTTTGTGTTTTTCTAGTTATCGTGTTCACAGAAAGAGATGCATATAAATATAAATCCAAAAATGGTTTACTCGGACTCAAAGAGATCTGAAATGTTGAGATTAATCCGAATCTTGACATCCAATTTTTTGACGATCACGATGCTTTTCTTTCTATACTTCGCTTATGAGAAGTTAAATTCAATCTTTTCAATAATTAAAATGAAATCAATTAAATACCTTACAAATTCTGAAAGGATTTTATATAATTTAGATTAAGCTTTATCTAACAAAGCTAACCAGACGAATAATTCTAGTGTAAACCGAAAACGATATTCAATAAATTAAGTAACTATATTAAATTAAAGCGATTAACAGGTATTAAATTGAAACGATTAAACTATATTAAATTAAGCACTAATAAAACAAAACGTGGAGGCCCATTGAAAGCTTGAGATCGAGTTTTTTGACGATTATACTACTTTCCCTTTCAGTACTTCGTATACAGAAATTAAAATTCAATCTTACCAATAATTAAAATAAATATGAATTCCAAAATTCATTAAACATAATTTTCTTTAATAAAGCCAGCTTCGTCGCATTATTCTAGTGTGAAAAACTGTCTTAAATAAATTTATTAACTATATTAAATTAAAACTACTGAGCGGTATTAAATAAATACTATTAAACGGTATTAAATTAAAACTATTAAGCGGTATTAAATTAAAGCTACTGAGTGGTATTAAATAAATACTATTAAACGGTATTAAATTAAAACGATTAAGTGGTATTAAATTAAAACTACTGAGCGGTATTAAATAAATACTATTAAACGGTATTAAATTAAAACGATTAAGTGGAATTAAATTAAAACTACTGAGCGGTATTAAATAAATACTATTAAACGGTATTAAATTAAAACGATTGAAAGGTATTAAATTAAATCTATTAAATGATATTAAATTAAAAACTATTAAAAAAAACCGAAAAACCTAAAACTCCATTAACTGAAATCATATTACCGAAAAGGATATAAAGCAAAAATAAACAATTTTCAATCAGTGAAAGAATTGCTGTTATCTTTAAAATTGGAGCGGCGCGCGGAACTTGACGTTTTTCAAGTGATGATGAATCGCCCCGCCGCGCCCCGCGCGCGCTTTAGGGAGTTTTACAAAAAAATGCATGAATTAAAGGGAATCAATTCATACTCACGAAAGAATTTTTTTGTCGTTAAATTTGAAGTGGCGTGAGGCATTTTGTGTTTTTTTATGCGCGCATAAATTGACTCCCTTTAGGGAAATGCACAAAAAAATCTGAATCGAAAGGAATCGATTCATGCTCATATGATGTATTATGTTCTCGGATTCAGAAACCCTTAGCTCTTTTCCGCATGCGCCAGTCGGAGTTATTTTCACCAAAATAGGGGAAAAGTGAAGAATGGAGGGAAAGATGTTTACATTTTACCTAGCGTAATCTAACAAAGAACACCGGAAATGCGCTCATCTTATTCATTGCCTGACACCCCTTTCCGGTGTAAAATCGTTCAAAAGTGCTAGTCTCGGAATATTGAAAGGAACTTTATATGTTACATGAAATGCGTTAATTAACTATTGTAATCCATCGTTTATCTTGCTGGAGAAAATGGATAAGACTTTACACCATAGTGTAAAATATCGTGCTGTGACATCTTACAGTAATATGTGGATTTACGTTTGTCATGTGACCATTATGCCACAGGAATTAATTTTAGCTTATCTGTAATTTATTTTCGTATTTAATTATTAAAAATTGAATCGTATTAACGAGAAAAATACTCATTTTATCATTTATATTTTATTTTGTTTTATTTATACTTATTTGCATAAATTAATTAGTTTAAAATTTTAATTTTTTTCCCTCAAAGGTAATTCTACTCAGCGGATTAAAATATTATAAATTTATAACCAAAAATAACAACTACTTTTAATGAATATGTTTCAATTCTCTATCAAAATTAATCAATTTTTTTATTCGGTAGCAATTCTGTTGTTTCATATCCAGTTCAATTAAAATATCGGCGGTGTTAAATTTATGCAGTTCTTAAAGTAATTCTTTGTTTTTAAAAAAATCTAGGTTTGTTGATGATATTTGATGTATTTTTTTTTTTTCGTTTCAGAGAAGAAGTACCAGAAGCTTAAAAATATTTAATCAATGAACATAAAAAAACATAAAACTTCAATTTGAAATCTAATTTTATTCACTGACAGATACTCTTCGCAATGCATCTTTTGATCAAATATTTAAGATATCCCAAATTGGAAAAGTAATGTTTGCTTTTGGGGAATTGTAATTATTTTTCAAAGAATAATCCGTTAACGTCAAAAAATAACTTTTAATTTAATCTTACTTCTGCTGTAGCCATCGTCATATAGCTTAATTGTTAGCTTTCAACGTTCACATGTGTAGATTTAATCAAAATCGTATTTAATTCTTTTCTTAGAATTCAGTTCCATTTGTAATTGAAATAAATCCAGCAACAGAATAGTTCATCTCTTCAAGAAGAAGAGCTACAGAAAATCCAATTTGCGAGCTCTCATGGTAATAATTTAATTAGACAAACGCTCTTATTTTTATAATTAAATAAAGAATTAAAACGTATGAATTATTTATTACTGCTGGGTTGCTTTTTTATTAAAATTGTTCATAAAAGTAACGCTTCTGATCTGGTATTATATTTTCGTACTTTTGGCTTAGCATTCATTCTCAAACAGAAAGAGACTGTTTTATCTTTTGTGATCGCCACATTTGAAATGAGGTCTTCTAGAATTCTGAGTTGAAGTTCACAAGTTATAAAAAAAGATTATTTTGTTTAATTATATTACCGATACAAATACAAATTTTCGTACGTGAAAAATCTCGTTTTTCAGTTTTTACTTAAAGGAATTTCTTCAGAAATGATGCGTATGGTGGAAGTTTCTCGATCTTAAATCCCTGTACAAACTAAAGAAATAGTAATTGCAATGCATCGAAAACGTATGCTTTGTTATTGATGCCTTATGAATAAGTATCAAATACATTTTCCGCGACACTGCAAACAAACGCTATAACACATTGTTTTCGACCGAAATGTTGCAAAGTAGCAAATGTGTTACATTCGTTACCTTGATTTGTTATTGTATCGGAGGAAGATATTTTTCTTCTCATTGCAAAATATCGAATATATCATTTCCATTTGCTTTACATAGTTTTATATTTAGTTCTATAAAGCTAGTATTATGTAGTAGATACTCAAATGTACCATATTCGCAAGTTTGCATTGTAAATAATGGGGGGGGGGCCAAATGGCATTTCACTGAATGCATGCAATGTA
This sequence comes from Araneus ventricosus, assembly GCA_013235015.1. Taxonomy (NCBI): domain Eukaryota; kingdom Metazoa; phylum Arthropoda; class Arachnida; order Araneae; family Araneidae; genus Araneus; species Araneus ventricosus. The sequence continues at coordinate 20,983 of BGPR01007436.1, read as the reverse complement.
TCAAAAGTGATATTCAATCAATTAAAATTGAATGTTTCTAAAAAACAAATATCAATCGTCACACATTTGTAAAAGCACATATGAGAGTAATGAAAACATTCGTGTTCTTTATGGGTTGATTTGAATATAAATGCATTTTAGTTGTTTTTTGGTTTCCTGAAATGTAGTGATTTACTCCTTCGATAGTTTGCATTTGTATGAAATGTGTCTCGGTTTTTGAAACAGCTCAAAGGCTCTTTGGCGACGAACCTCTTAATTTTGATTCGTGCTCAGATGATAAGGAAGAATCTAAGCCGACACTCCTTCTCCAAACTTCCGTGCCGCACCAGCAGATGGATATTCGGCCCTCGAGGTCAAGTTTAACGGGCACCAGACCCACGTACATAACGGGTCTTCGGTGGAATCGGGATTCGAAACTTAAACCCTCCGGCGCGGAAGTTGATACCTTACCACTAAGCCATCGCATTATGAACAAGATACTCCACTTAAAACGAGAATTCTTCCTTCAATAATTTATTTTTTTTATTTTGAATAAATGGAATCAGTAATTGTCAGATTTCTGTAAAAGAATTTACTGTAAATATCTATCGAATTTAGCTATTTTAAAAGAAAATTACATTTAAGGTATCTGACTAGGTTGAAAGAGCAATTTTTGAAGAAAAATTCAAAAAATGTTTATGATCTAAAAATAAAGCCACAACTTTTAAGATTCTAAAACAGTCTTTGTTTTTATTCCTATTACTTGAATATTTTATTCCTTGATATTTATTTGAACTTATGTGTTATTTTATTTTTAAATGCGTTTTCTGACAAATGAAAATTTGACTAAAATTGGTACACGAAAAACGTGATATCTCCAAAACAATTCAATAAAATTACTTAAAATTTGGTACGCATGTGTCACAAACCTTTGAGGATGTATAGACTTCAGATTTTTTGATAACTTTATTTAGTCATGTTTTACAGTCACTTTTAGTTCGAAGCATACGATAATTTTGGCGAAAAAGCAATGGCGACAACTTTGAATGTTCATAAAATATTTATTTATTAAAATAAATTTTATCTTGTGGCCTATTACATTCTAAATAGTTTGAGAAGTACGCATCGAAATTAAAATTAAATATGTCTCATATTTTTTCAATTATGCTGTTTCTCTAAGCATTCAAATTTTAAATAAAATTCTTGAAAAAGACTGGCCAAGTTCAAAGATGTCATTTTCCATTTGATGGACTGATACATTTTAGCACAGTGAGAGGAAAAAGCTTTATATTCTTCTATTGATATTAATAAATCGTTTTGCTATACGCACCAAGTGAAGTCTTTTGTCCTTCTTGATATGCACCCATGCAACTAATGGCCATGTTTGCCCATTTAAACTTACAAATGATTTAGTGCTCTCGAAGAAGTGATATCTTCAAAGTTAGCAAAAAACTGCCTTTTATTCTTTCAAATACTTCATCGTGTTGCATTCTTAGTAAAAACTACGAATGCAACACCACAAACATGGTTATCTACAGGGACATTTTTTGAATTTTGTATTCTCTAAAACGCCCGTCAATTAAAAAAAATGACGGGAGGCTGTCTTTTTCAAACAGCCGCTGATGTTAAAGGAGTAGGACTACTTTACTCGCGTGACTCATTTGCTTCTCGAAGATCTAACAACAATTTTTATGATAATTAATTAACATTAATTTTCATTAATTAATTAATTAATTTTAACAATTATTTTCTTAACTTCTCTTTATTTCATTTGGCATCTCGTTGGCGTTTCCTTCTTTGCATTTGGAGCTATTATTGTATTAAATTTGTTGAAACAAAATTTGTAAAGCGATCACGAGATCTCGCTCACGAAAACGTGGCAAGCGAGAGCGTCAGCCAATTGTGCGCGCGCACCTCATGCGTGTGACGTCACCAATTCATGCGTATTTTTGCCCATCTTTGCGACTCAATTTTTTGTTGTAACTTCTGTTGTTGCCCTTTATCTCCAAAGTAAGACATTAGTTATGTTTTTAACATATGTAGTTACCGAGAGACAGAGGATCCCCCACACAACGTTTTTTGTGGCGTTTTGGCTTGTGAATCAAATTCCTTCCTGAGACCCCAAAGAGAAAAACGTAGTCCTACGTTAAAAACATTATTTGAAGACTACCCTATGAAATTTCACCATTTGGCTTTCTCAAGATTTCCATGTTGAATGTTGACCCCACGTTATTGTTCAGGTACTGATGAAAAATTGCGTAAATGCCAATGAATATCATTTTCTAATTGAAAGGATTCTCATTTTCGCATTCAATGTTTTCGCTCAACTCGTGGATAATCTACTTTTGGGCTGAAAACATTGTTTCAGGTGTTTCGGCAAAAAAAAAAAGAAACAAGTAGTGTCATCCGATTACTGTTGTAAGGGGACTTAACACTACCACTTCGTCCTAACCATGTGTTCACCAGCATTCCAACAAGAGCGGTCTTCAATAATTCATAGTACAAAATAAAAAGTACATTTATTTCGAAGTAGTAAAAATTAATAAAATAAATTGAAATTTTAGTCTGTGATGTATTGTTTTTATGATTGTCATGTAAAGTGTGCATGCATGTTTTCGGACACCCTGCTTCCTACATTCGAGTTCTTTCAACGTGAATTGGAGTCATCTCCGTGAATGTCAGAAGACAGAAAAATAATCGATACATCAGTGTGATTATTATGTTCAAAAGCGAGGCAATCAGTAGCTTATAAGTTTCTAAATGAGAAAACATACTCTTTTCATTTATTACAAGATAATTGATCTTTGGATTATATGACAGATTTCTTTCATCTGTTAGAATCGATTTAAAACTCTACATCAGTGTTTCTCGACCTTTCAGTATTTGCGACCCAGTTTTCAAACATAATTTTCATCACGTCCCCTATACAATAATAATGTATTTTTGGTATTTTGACGCTAAAGCTATACTACGACCTTAATTACAAACCTTATAAATTTTTACTATATTAATATTCACATTTGTATTTTGTATTGAATTAATTTTATTGTATTATATTACTTATATTGTTTTGTATTATATTACCTAATTTTTTGTATTATATTGTATTGTATTAATTTAATATTTGTATTGGAATTTTTCTTCCCGCCGACTCGTGACACTTTACACCCTTTGGGTAAGCAGGGTCGGCTTGGGCAATAAAAAATACCTTACAAATTACAAAGAATAAGTAACTTTATTGATATTTTGCAACACCGATCAACTGCATTGACAAAACCAGAATTACTATCTCTTATTCTGTATTGCTATGTCTTACGTCCACCATATCGGCTTCGCGAGAAGTCAGTCGAGAGGAATCACTAATAATTATTAAACTTTTTTTATTTTATTATTGATAAATTAATTATTAAATACATTGTGCAGTACTAATACAATCCTATTTATAAGTGTATTATATCAGTGTAAATGTGTATTTTATATTTGATTATGCCAAAATGTATTTTGTTTTACTTTCCTTTCAGTAAAATAATCTATTTTTTTAATATTTTCTTTTCGATATGCTCGCGCCTCCTATTCAGTGTTATCATGTTCCCCTAGAGGAGCCCGTCCCACAGGTTGAGAATCGCTGCTCTACATATGAATAGATACTTGACAATAGAATATTGAATATCTATATATTTTCGTAGAAAGATATTATCTTAGAAAAAAAAATTCAGAAAAATGTTGGTCATCTAAGTGCATTAGAGATGATAGAATCCCAAGGAAAAAGAAATTATGACATAAATTTGATATTAGTAATTTGAATTAGGAAATATAATAAATGTACTATAACAGTAAGTGGAATTTTTGAGATTAACTCAGATAGTGAAAAAAAATATTTGGCATTTTTTATTGGCGACCCTCCTTATATATTCCTTTATAGTTTCCATGAGCTCATTGTCTTAAATTATGCAATAATAGGACACCTGTTACTACAAGGGCGCTAAAATACGGTTGAGCCGCTGTGGGCTATAGGCAGAGTCGCTGGTTTGAGACCCTTTCTCACCAAATGTCCATCATGTTCATGGCTCTAGTACACCTCAACTCCGTCTGAGTTTTTACTTCACTCCGGTGTGGTACAAAAATTCTGAGGGTAAATGTCAACTCAACTAAACTACGGTTCAAAATAACAAAGAACGCCTCGAAATAAGATAGCTTCAGAACAGAGGTTAATCTAACATTAAGCACAAAACCGCAACTCATTTCGGAGAGAGACAACTTCTAAATAACAAGAAAAATCCTCTTTTCCAGTTCGATCACTTCCTTTAAGAATATATAAAAATAAATAAATAAAGTGGAAATAACCATTTAGAAATAAATGTTTTCATTTAAGTGTTCTGAAAGACACCGATGAAGTAAGAGAATATGCCGACCTGGAAATATGCCATTTGCCATTCTCTCCATTCCTACATATAGGCATTTATGTATTGTAGTACTACGTTGTTTAATGCCTGCAGGAAAAAAATCCAGCTGTTTGGCTGTTATATATTTATTTGCTTTTATCATACTCCACCGACGAAAAATAGCGTTTTTTCGTCGGTGGAGTATGATTTGAAACCAGAGAATCAAATCTCCCCTTTAAGGTGAGCAAACACAGAATTAGATGAACGAAGATCCAGATTAATGGGTGCTACGTTGTGGACGATTTTTTTCTTTGGGTGTTCAAAAAACACTTTGAAAGAGGATACGGTGAGGACTTAGAGTGGAATATGATGCGTGTGCGTGCTGTTGTTGGCGTGTGATATTCGGATTTCATAAAAATCTACGTATTGAAGCTTAGGGGTAAAATCGATGAATTTTTTCCTTCCCTTCATCTCTATCTTTCAACGTTGAATAAATAAGAAAATTATGGATAGGCGCTTTGTTTAGGTTTTAGGGTTATGAATAAGAAGGAATATTTGAAGATATGTTGCTTAACGTAGTATTTTTAGAAATAACTTTCATTTTATGGTCTTTTATTTATAGAAAATCAGATTCATTTCGAAAGATTTCGATTGTCAGTATTTTAATCTGAAACTGAAAGAACAGTGGTTGCCTATCTGACACACAAAAACATTAGGCGCAGAATATGGCTATGTTTCAAATAATTATATATATGTATGAACGTTGAATATTTCCCTGTCTTCTTTCCTATCATTTTTATGAAACAGAATGAACTTTTAAATATATTTATCATGATTGTTTCTTTCTAGTTTGCATAATATCATGTGTTAACATGAACTCTTTGGTAGATCAGCTTGTTTGATCTACTAAAGAGATTTGGTAGATCAGATTTGATGGTCAGCGGCTTTTTCAGAAATAAATGGTTCACAAATGCAAAGACTTGAATGATTTCAAGATATCGGCGTATCGGTGTGCCTGCCACAGTGACAGATTTGGACAATATGAGGCCACAGACGCAAAAATTGTTTTGAGGTCCTTCTACCCTATGTCGTAAATTCGGCGTCGGCTTAGCACTGCAATATACATCAAATATATTTTGCCCCCCCCCCCCCCTCCCTAGGGTCTCAAAGTACCAGGCGAGCTCCTCTAACGCCTGTGCGAAAAACCGCCACTGCCTGCGCTTGTCAGAAGCATTGCGCCCGAACTTGACGGTGGAAATATTGCTCTCGACGGAGAGTTAACTTGAATAGGTCTACTAATAATAAAGGAGAATGTATGTATGTCTGCGTGTGTGTCCGTGCGTTTGTGTGTTGGTACTCTAAGGGGCAGATTGATAGACCTAGAGCTACGAGATTTGGCACAAACATACTTTGAAAGGTGGGAATGTGCACCTCTGAGCCCTTTTTTCAAATTTCAATTAAAATTTGAAAAATTAAGCTAAATTTTGGCGTTTTTTCTTAATAACTGCCGAAAATATTACAGCACAAAAATTATTTTTACACCATATGAGGATTTAAAAAATTATCTTTTCAATAATATCCATTAAATTGACGTACAATTTTTTCTCTAATTTTAATAAATTTAAAAAATATATTTTTTGGCATAATTTACAACTATACTTTTCATTGTTGCAACACATTTCAAACCGTTTTCATTGTTTAAATAAATATTTAATTGCGTGTTCTTCTTCCATTGTTGAAAGCTTAGAAAATATCTTACTGGATTTTATTTTCTTCTATTATTTGATCAATTTTTCTGTGAAACCTGCAAAGATAGTCCTCAAGATAGCAAGCAATCCAGTAAACTGAAAGATTATCTTTTCTGTGTTTTAATTCTTTTTATCAGCGTGTTTTAAGCCAATTAGCATGCTGCTGGACGTAAAATGTGGCGCGCCAATTTAGTATTGAAATCAAATGCGTATTTTACGTTAATGTAGACAAGGAACAGAACAAGTGCAAGTCTACGAAAAAAACTCGGGTTAAATGTCTATAGCAATTTGAAGTTTAAAACTACTTTGTTAAGGTATCCATGAGTATAAACTTATGCATAAGAGATTCAATTGAAATTTTATTTCCGGCGATCAAGTTGGTCGCCGAAGGCGGCTAGTAGAACATAAGTGTAGCCTGCAAAGAAACTTTTGAATTCGTTTTGCACTCATAACATATCAGACTTACATACTGTAATTAGATGCAAAATAGTAATAAATGTTCATGGCTTAACCGATAAAATCGTTATCCGAAACGGCATTCCCCCCTTTAATTCGGTTAACCGGGTTTGTGTTGTTTTAACAAAATATGTACCGAAGTGAATCAAACTCGATTTGCATGCAAAAGCTTCTCTCTTTTTCTTTCTTTTTTTAAATTGAATTAGAAAATAGAATTTTCCTTTTTTGCATTTTTATAAAAATTTCCTATTTCACAAATTCTTTCAACTTTTCTCAAATAAGTTTATTCCATCGACAGCAGTTTCAGAATTGAATACAAAAATAGCTTTAACAATGGAAAATATTGTCTAAAATAGAAATGAGCTACAACAAGCGGTAACATTATTGACTTTGGAGTATCCATTGTTCCATATCATTTTAGAGACATAGTTTTAAACAACGCCTTTTTCATAATCTAAATAATGTCCAAAATCATTATTGCCGAGATTTATTCGAGGAAAACATCTTTTCTCCGTCGTTTTGAAAAGTTTTGTGGAAGGTTGTGTTCACTTCTGACGAAATCAAGTCATCCTTTGAAGTTTGCAGTCTTCTTTGCAGTACAGGTTAGTAACGAATATCTTCTACAAACACTGGACATTTTGTAAACATACTATGAAAAACTTCGTTTAGAATTATTAGAAGTTCCTTAATTCTTCGGCATCCAAAAATTCTCTATAAGATCCATAGGCTTTTAAGCTTTATTTCCTTGTCAAGGTAATATTTTTAAACGTAAAAATTTAATTTTCTTCAAGACAATTTAATCCGTCAGGTTGATGAATTGTTATCATGTTTTCCCTGATGATTTCATTTAATTAACTTGGGGTAGCAGGTAGCTTCATTCGGAGTATGTCAAAGCAATTCTCGTCATGGTTTTATATGCATCTCGTTCATTCACGTGTGAACAGCTCATTCCATAGCGATACGGCAGTTCTTTTCCTCATAATTTCCTTTAGTTTATCTCTGCTAAGTAGATAGTTATAATCAGATTGTGTCAAAATATTTGATTTCATGATTTAATTTTAATCACGTTTATTCACTTGTGAATAACTCATTTCGTACTGATGCAACGGATATCCGAAAGGTAAAAAATCGCCTTAAATTGAGTTCTTTCTTTTAGAATATAATTACCAAATGCATTATTTATATTCATGTGTAGAAAGAAGTTTTAGTACTTTATGGTTACCAGGGCCTCAGACAAAAACCAACCAAATTTCAGTTGTAACCCGCCAAATACTAGCGTTAATTCTCACCACTAAATCATAAGGACGAATGATAACTCGAACAGAATTGCGTCAACATTCAAGCTTGGCAACGATTGGGACTTCGCCAACACAATAGTATGTAAACGAAGTATACCAAGAGAAAGTATTGTAATCGTCAAGAAATTTGACCTCATCATTTTCATGAATCTCTAAATTTCAAACGTTCTCGACCTCCGAAAAACACATTTGTTGGTCTCTGAACACGAATGCCGAAAACCACAATGAGGTACACTCATGAAATTTGGTAGGTGCTGTGATATTCGTAACGAATAAAAAAACATATTTATAAAATTATTCAAAGATTTAAAGAAAAGAAATTTAGATAAAAAAAATCGTTTGGTCATAAAAGAAATTAATTTTAAAATATCGTTTGGCAGAAAAAGAAATTAATTAAAAGTATCGTTTGGCATAATTCTTTTCTGAAGGTTATAAAAGTAATGTGGCAACGATATATCTATCTTTTGCAAACGTTGCCTAGCAACGAAACAATATAATGAGATTGAACATGGAATTTGATGTCAGAGAGTGATGTAAGTGTATGTGTTTGTTTTACATGTTTGTGCTGTGGTAGACGTGCAATAAATATATTATTTTTGATAAAGAAGGCTCTACGATTCTTCATATTATGCTGAAGTACATCACAGTGTCCTTTTCACTAGATTTGCAAATAAACCTTTTAATAAAAAGTATGTCTGTTTGTCCGCCCACAGCCATGTGAAAACGATAGATAACTCAAAAATGCAAATAGTTAGATGCATGAATTTAAACATTATGAAATTATCTTTAAATTGTATATCTCTATCAAATTTCAGACTCTATGCGTCAAAGAATTGACTGTCTGTCGGTCTGTATACTTAAGATTATATGAACTCGTTAACTTAAAATCGCAACAACTTATACAAGTGAAAGTTGGCCCGTGGAATTGTGAATAATATTGTAGATGTGCATGAAATGTTGGACCCAAGCTGTGAAAAGAAGATACCCAAAATTTTTGTTATTTGAAATATAAAATTTCCTACACCGTAAAATAATAGTTGCGCGAACTCACATTTGCGGAATTGCAAATTTTTCTTATGGTCATTAAGAATTTAGTACAAATGATAAATCCTGAATGAAACTAATAACAGAAATAAAAAGAACATTTATCCATTCTTTACTAAAAGTGAAACGGGAACAATGCTAGAAACTGGACACGGTCTCTCATATAATTGATGGAGTTGTCGATCTTACTGAGATGATAGTCAATGATCTCTCAAGGACGCGTGGGCAAATCTCTACTACAGAAGCAAACATCTCAGACACAGACCCATCAAAAATACAAAAGACAGTTGCAAGTTTGACCGAAGGTCTCGGTTCAGGTGAAAAAGTTTTAAAATTTTGGATAAAATAGACTTTATAAAGAAAGATATTCCAGCTTAAGACAAGAAATAAAAAAATATATATCAATTTCCTCTTAGGAAATTTGATGTCAGGGCAAAAAAAATTAAGAATTGTTCGATTTTAATGAGTCATCAACAACGAAATATATCTGTTTTGTGTTATATTATCCGAAATATATCTGTTTATATTTAAAACTGCATTTTTCATTATATACTATTCTTCCAAACATCTGTTTGCCTAGCTACTGCCAGATATTAATTAAAATTTGCGTGTATTTATGTGCAAAGTTAGACTAGAGTAAGTTGGGGGATTCCCCCCCCCCCCCAACTTACTCTAATCCGTCTTACGCGCACTTTGTCAGTCTTACTTATCGCTTAACTTCTGTTTATTGCTCTACTGTGAAGCACAAAATGCGCAATATAGTGTTAACGCAAGAGAAAGTCCTTCGATCAATATTAGCTACTTACTAATAATTAAAAATCAGAATGAATCCTGAGCAAATAGTCAAAAATTGGGACTTCTTCGGCTGATTCTGGATGTCTGCTCAATTTTTTACCAAATGAGGTTGATACGAAAAGCAAAACCAATTCTTTGCTTACAACTAGAAAGAATGGGTTTTATTCTACAAAGTAACTGTGAATCATTAGCAAAATTATGCAGTGACTAAAGGAATTGTAGAGAGAAAATCATGAATTTGTTACACACTTCAGCTTTCACACTTCGTCTTTTTTCCATGAAATAGCTAGATATTTTACGAAATATCTGAATTATACACTTTGATGAAACACTTATCTGTATTCAATTGTAGTTTGTTATTCATTTAATTTTACATTTTATATTTGTTCCATTCATGAGAAAAGCTAAATATTTCATTATTTAGTTAACCCCCTTATTTAATGCTTTATTGTCATTCTAATCCTGAATTTGTATTGAAATACTAGTATACTACATTTTTTTTTCTTTCATGAGAAAAATTAAATATTTTATTATTTATTTAAGCTCCTCATTTAATGCTCTATTTTTATTCTAAACTTGAATTTGTATTGAAAATATGAATATCTTCTCAATTTCCCAAGTACTTGTTCGGATATTTGTGGCTAGTCTTTATTTGAACCTATCTTTTAAGTACCCAATCTATCTTTTAAATGCATGTATCAAAAATATAAGTACATAAATTAGTACATTTCTTGAGAGTAATTTCAAATGCAGTATTTCTGAAAATTTAAACAAAAAACCTCCACATAAAAAATGCAATTTAAATTCAATTTAAAAAACCAGCGGGAATGATGTCCCCTAAACTTTCTCGTATACTTTCTAACAAAGTTGTCTACCCGACCCCTCCCCACCTAAAATATTGATAGTCTTCGCAGAACGCTGCAATACTAAAGGGTCATTAATGCAAGCGAGATAAAATTCGCCAAGTTAAGGAAATAGAGCCAAGTTTACGAAGGTTATGCACCGTAAAATGCGTCTTAAAACATTAGCTGTTATAAACAATAGGATCACCGCTTATTGTTACTCATTGTTTCATAACGATAATAAAACTGTGTATCAAATTTTATCGCTCTAACTATTTAAGTTATCTTGTTCTCATGAACATGGGCAGGCGGACAGACCGACTTCCCGTGGTCGGATTTTGCCCAAAATTTGATAGAAACCTACAAATTATGTCTGAAGATCACATACCAAATTTCATCCCTCTAGTTTTATTAGTTTTTGAGTTATCGTGGTCACAGACACACGGACAGACAGACATAATTCCAAAATTGTGTTTTTTCGTCCTCAGGACGTGGAGATCCGTCAAAATCTCGAGTTCGAATTTTCTGACGATTACAATACTTTCTCTTCGTATACAAGAAAGTAATAAATATATTTTTAGGAATGCTCTGTTTCATGTTTGTTTGGATCAACACACAAACATTTCAATAGTGAAAAGAATATTGTTGCCATCTAAACAATAAAAGCCAGATTATTGTTTTTCATCATTTTTTTTGTTCTGACTTTGATAAGCAGTGAAAACAAAGTGCTCTTAAGATATTTTAGAAAGCAATTGAAATATTTTGTCATTTTATTTCAGTTGAACGATATTGATTCTAAAAGGGAATCCATCATAAAATGTTTCGAAAACATTCGTAAGTATAATTTTATTCAGAGTCATGTACTGTAACTAATTAAGATCCGTCAATATTATTTCCATTTTGGTGAAAGTTTTCTAAGGTGATAGTTTACAATAGTTGCCATCATATGTGTATATATTTGAAATTTCAGTTTTAATTTTTGGTATTAAAAAGTAGAAACTTCAACGATTCCAAATATATATATAGCCACTAATAACTGGAATGAACTCGAAAACACAGTATCATCGCCAAATATTTGCCAAACTGAACTTTTTCAAGCGATAACCTGTCGAATTTGGTATAAGATATATGAGGGTTATGACCATTATGATCGCTACCATTGAAACGGGTGGCCAAGGGAGTTCTAATTTGGCGACGGCGCAATACTTTGCTTTCGTGTCTTACAATTGAGTGCACGTAGATAGCTTTCAGGTTTCGCCCCAAATTAGACCTCATTTAGTAAAATCCTGTACTTCTGTTTCTCCAGGGTACATTAAGTTGCCCCATTGACAACACAGCGCCAAGGGAAAGTATGGGCTATTAATGTAACAATGTGACCTCTTGACGTGTTCGGTATTTAAATCGAATATGTACATTAAATATGCCAAGGCCTTATTAAGTCGCTCATCGCCAAAACAGAGCAAAGAAACAATATGGATGTTATTTATTATAAATTTTATTTGCTTTGTAATTAATTCTTCACACGGTGTTGGCGATGAGGCGACTTTCTATCAATTAGCATGCAGCATTCTTGGTTTCAAGCGCTCTCATTTAGTTTAAGAATATCAAATTACGTTTAAGAAGATATTTGATAAACACCAACATTTTTCTGGGAGCAAATGCACCTCTGAAATGTTTCAGTAGAAATTAGATATTTTCTCCAAAACTCCTTTAACAGTTGTCTTTTAAACTCCAAAAATGGAGGTGCAAACGACTTGGTTAATATTGCGATGGAGATACATAATATAATCAATAACGTCGAATATCTTACTTCAATTCCAAGAAAAATAAATTTTAAAAATAAAACCTCAAACTTTTTTTATTCATTTATTAATACCTTTATTTGACCGGAGATCGAATTTGATCTTCAATTCAGTAGCGGCGATTGGGTTAAAAAAGTGATTGGACAATAAAGTTACTGATATTTAAAGCACACGGGAGTATAGGTGCTAAATCACAAAATTTGCTAGCTTTCCCGAATACTATTGTTTTTTTTATAATTCCTAGTTTTAAACAGCTAAAAAGAAATAAAAATTTAATTTTTCCTAGAAAAGTAGGGGAGCAACTCCCTCCCCTTGCACCTCTTATTCTCCGCCACTGCTTGAATTACATACGAGTCTTAAATTCATTATGGTTAGGTTTAAGAATCACAACATATTTTGTCGTTATTGTTATAATCCAAATCATTCTAGCAGATACGGAAAAACCCCAGAAGTCCATGAACTCGCAAAAAACTAAAATGTTAAGGGATTTTTCAATATCTCGTCGATTACGCGCGCTAGAATAAAAGGGAAGAGGATTCTGCCTGTTAGAATTTCTAAGTTCGGTAAATTTTGTACTCTGGCTCAGTGGTAAAACGAGGAACAAAATTATTTTATTTTTCAAGTCTATGTAAGGTTTTTTCAAGTCTATGTAAAGTAAGGTTAAGGTTATTTATCTATTTTCAAGTCTATGTTTATTTTTCAAGTCTATTTTTCAAGAACTACGTAACTATTTACAAATTCAAAAATTTTAGTTGTTTCCCTGATTTATATAATCTTGGATACTTTAACCGAACCACAAACAAAAACCGCCCAATCTTAGCAATGGTTTATTAAGCAAGAAAACACCCAATTCAAGGTCAATGCAATGAAAAAAAATGAAATCTCGAAGTATATTAAGTATTGAAAGTCTTTTTTTTATAAAAAGTAAGTGATCTATATTTATATCCTCGATGGTCAGTATAACGGAGCATTTTCTACTAAATTAATATTTTCGAATAAAAACATTTTTAGTTCAAATGCTTGGCAATGTATGTGAACATTTTTTTCTATTTTTTTCTTGTAATTATCAGCCTAGATTTTTCTAAATTCCCCCCTTAAATGACATTTTAATGATATATTACATCTGAACGAGAAAATATGAATTCGTTTATTTTACATTCTCTTTTTTAGAATATTTTCTGACCGAATTCCCAATAATCCGATGTTTTTTAAATTAATCATCAAGGAAAAGGCATTCCGCAACCGAAATAACAACAAAAAAACCGTTCGATTTGTTTTTTGTAAATTTATACGGCTACAAGTTTAATATTTTTAGTTTCATTATATAGCTGAATAATATTGCTGATAATTCAATATAGCTTAATTTGTGCCGATGTGAATTAACCCGATTTGTATCCAAAATAATGTCATTATTTTAACTGAATTAGAAATCAGAAGTTTGCCAACTTTTTTTGAATGTCTAATTATTCTATTTGTTATATGGCTTCAATTTTCTAAAATTAGCCTATTCTATCAATCCCCGTTCAGAAAAGAGTACAAAAAGCTTTAACAATTGAAAGCACTATTGAAAATTAAATGATTAATTGCAATAAAACGTAGCGTTGTTAGAAGTGGAGAATCTATTGTTCCAAATCATTTTAGAGATACTGCTTTAAACAATGCTTTTTACATAATTCTAAACAATGTCCAAAATCATTATTCCTAAGATTTATTCTAAGAAAGCGCCGTTTCTCCGCCTTCTTGAGAAATTCGGTAGAAAATTATTCTCGTTTCTGATGAATTTAAAAGAAAATCCCTTTGGAGCATCTTTTTGACGTTTGCGGTCTTCTTTTCAATATAAGTTAGTTATAAATATATTCTACAAGCAATAGTCTTTTATTAAATTTATCATGAAATGTTTCTATCAGAATTATTGAAAGTTCCTTAATTCTTTGGAATCCGAAAACAACTGTAAGCTACAAATATTAGGTTTCCAACGATTTTTTCTCTTATAAAGCAAATTTGTAATGTTTTCTTATCTGAAAATTTAAGATGCTTGAAAAAGCTGCATTGGACTAGCGTTTTGTTTCCAATTGATTTTATTTTAAAATGAATACATTGCTTGATATCAGATTGATAAATTTATTTTTCTCGTATTCTTCCCCTACTTCCAAACAGTTGTAGTTAATAAATATTGACATATTTCAGTGAATGATGAAAGGCTCGTAAATGCTATTGATTCCTAGTAACGCTTTAGAGAATTTTTAGTAACATGGAGAGCTTGGAAAAGAATGAAGTTTTTCTCAGAGATTCACTCTGTAAATACTATTTTCGTCACAGTTCAGGAGAGTGTTTTCAATATCGTTATCTTAATTGCATATCTGGCATAATGGGTTATGCCAGATGTACAAAACAAATTATGTATAAAACAAATTTACGTAAAAGGGTTGGAGTGATGAACATACGGGTATGAATGCTTGAAATAGAGATGTCTTCTCCTCTATCTTTCAACCATGACGACAGAGCAATAATTGATGGCATATCCCCCAGAGATTCTTGATATTTTCAATTTCTGAATGCTTCAATTGGTTTTTAATAGGAGATTTTTTTTTTTTTTTGGATATTGTGAGATGATATTTTTCGCTGCAATCCATTCTAAGTAAGGAGTTGAATCGTTGGTCTTTTTACGAAAAATTCCGCCTTTTCATTCCAAAAAAAAAAATGTTTGTCTGACTTGGGGTCCAAAAGAGTATGATTTTTTTAAATTTAACTTTGCCCTAATCTTGATTTTATGATTTTATCATAAAGTCTATGAATATTCTTTGGAGATTTTATGGAAACATAAATCATGCTTGTAAGCCATATAAACTGTCGGTCGAAATCATTAGGTTTTTCTCTGGAATTGTAAGATCGTCAATACTTGACAGATTGTGAGAGCTTCACCCGTTAATATGGAGTTAATAGGATGGATCCGGAACACGAATGAGTTCCGATTAGCAACGCCAGTAATTGAAGTAACATTCAGTGACTTGGAAGCATTTGTAGCAATAATAAAAGAATGTTAGGAATTATTACTGATGAATTCTTTAAACCTTTCTTCGTTGGCGTCGAATGTCATGCGACGAAGAGAAATATTGCATCGTTTAAAATGAATTCGTCGCTACCTCCACGTCTCGTTATATTTCGCGATTATTTTTTTGTAATTCTAAATATTGCTAAGAGATGGCGCAAATAGTCTTACTTTCTTCATGATTTCGCGGTGAGATTTCCCGCCTTGATTGGAAAACATAATCATTCTGCTGTAGATTCGAAAAAAATATATCCAACAAAGAAGAGATTGAAAAGCTCTTCGATATCACTGCGCGACACGGATTTTTTTGTCAGTGATATTCCAGTGATTGTAGGATAAATTCGTGGTGTTGATTCCAAATCTTGCATTCTTTGCGTCAGATTGGCTGTAATTCTTTAGGTAAAGTAAAAATTAATTTTAATAGTTTTTATGTATACACTACTCAATTCGTATTGAAACTGCCAAATATATAAATCTATACTAAAATTAAATCAATGCATTAAATCAACTTATCCTAAACAGTAATCATTATATAAATCAGAAGATAAATCTATACAGAAATCACATGAAATCTGTGCTAAATGCATGCTAAAGAATAAAATTCAAAGCAATATTAATAAATTAAATAAAAAAAATAAATTTCAACAAATAAACTAGATGGATCAGAATGGTGTAGTAAAAATACATGATGATATTGCATTAAGTTCAATAAATTGAAAATTAAATAAGTTCATGGTCAATAAGTTCAACAATTAATTCATAGAAAAGCTTTTATATGATTTCCTTGTACGTACAATGGAAGATTCGCGTTGGAGTCTCTAGCAGTAATCTGCCACCATATGTATGTCCCACTTTCCTTGATATCTTTGTTCCATTACTTTAATATCCTGGTAGCCGAAATCTTTTCTCGAAGTTGTTTTAATTTCTGCTACTTTATGTATTATGTCTGCATGTTACGTTCTGAACTAATAATATATTCTACGTTGTGAACTAATAAGTTTCAGAGATTAGTTTTTCAAGTGTTACTCTAAACAAAGAAAGCAATTAAATTTGATATTTTTTAGACCTAAATAGCATTTTACTGTGCATATACATTCACCTGTTGCATTTCATCGACTAAATTATGTGTGAAGATTATGGCGTGGATTAAAAACTAAAAATTGCAGTCATGTCACATATTTTGACAATTTTGAAAGAAATCTGTGACAGGAAGTTACAGAAGATAAAACAAAATTTATTTCTTTTAAGAAGTTGAGTACTTAGTGCTGTAATGAAGAGATTAAGAGAAATTTTAAAATTAATGAAAAGCAATCTGATTTCGACACTTTTTTTGGACCTCCGTTTACTTAATCCCTCTCACTTTAGTTTCCTTTTCATTTCTATCAATTTTTGTTTTCTCATATACGTATTATGCAAAGTGAAAGTATTGTAATCATCAAAGAAGTTAACCTGGAGATTTTCATTAATCTTCAGTGTCTGGAAAAAAAGTCATTTCTGGAATTATGTCTCTCTGTCTGTTGGTTGGTTAGTCTGTGAACTCAATAACTCTTAAACTAAACAAGGTAGAAAAATGGTATTTGGCCTTACGCAAAAACTGCAGACATCTACGAAATTTTTAATGAAATCTGTCCACGAAAAGTCTATCTGCCCGTCCGTGTGCATGAGAAGTAGGTTACTCTAAAATGCAGTGAGTCAAATGGATTTGGTGTATGGTTTTACGGCTAGAATTGTTTATTTAATCCAAATTTCGGACCAAATCCTTCAGCGGGTTGACTGTCTGTCGGTCCGTCTATTCATGAGCTTACAAATGCGACAACTGAAAAACGCCACTAGTTCGATAAATGAGATTCGGTATGTTGTCTAGTCACCAAAACTGTAGATATTTATCCAATTTCGGATTCAAAATTGCAGATCTTTATCCAATTTTGGATCTAGTCAGTCGAAAGGATGGTGTTAAGAATGCATATTCGATTTCTTCACTTTCCTACGAAACACAAAAAGCGCCACCTTGTGCAATTAAAGAAAAACGTCGAGAGAAGAATAATCTCTGCTGTTTGGATTCGGAACCCTTGCTTTTTCTAATGTTCATCAATTGTCTCTGGCATGGGTGGGTCAAATACAAAGATATTATAATCAAACATCTATGGCTCCAAAGGAAGCAGAATTTCGCTAGAATATAATACAAGTGATGCGCTCTGTGAAAACTGAAGAAAAAGAAAAACCGGTCTAAAAATGGTATTTTAAACGAGAATAGATTTTATGCTGAGAATAAAATTTCGGCAGTGTTTTAGTTAAACTAAAAGGGGAAAAAACTCTCAAGTGAGCTATTCAATTTGTCTTCAGCAATAAAAAAAAAAGTTGAAAAGTCCCCTGGAATCGCCTTAAATAAAGGCGCTGGCAAATGAAAAATTTAAATTTTCGCCACTTTTGACGAAAATGTAAATATATTTGTTTCTTTTCCCTTTTCCTTGTTTTTCCAGAGAGCATTCATTGCCCTATCTCCTCGTAAAATTCTGCTTCTTTTGGAGCCATAGAACCTCTGGGGCCTTCTGAGTAGGATAATTCTTATTGTAACAATCCTGTATTTTGTAAATTCTTAATTATTTGAACTTTCCAGCAATGTTGAGAGCCAGGATAGGTTGAGATACTTTGAAGGAAATGTTTCTAATAATAATCTTTATTCCTTTTTCTTTCCTGTATTTTTCCCTCTCTCTCCACTCTTTGAACCATCTATTTTTTTAATTGTGTTTCCCATTATAAAAGTTTGGGAAAAAACATAAGAAAGGCCCAGTTCGGGTCCGCGCCATATATTTTTCGTGAAAACGTCAGGATAAATTCAAGAAACAAGTGTTTCGTATTAATATGTAATTTAATTATCAATCTCTTCGATGCAATATTTACACAGAGTAGTATAATGGTTACAGAATAGATAAATCACAATCTACCATAGACCCTTTCTACATGCTATAAACTTGTGATTTATCTATTCTGTAACCATTATACATACTACTTTGTGTAAATATTGCATTGAAGAGATTGATAATTAAATTACATATTAATTCGAAACACTTGTTTCATGAATTTATCCCGACATTTTCAAGAAAATTCTACGGCTCGATCCCGAACTCGCCTTTCTTATATTTTATTTAGAGTAGCTTTTGATGGCGCCATCTGTTGACGGTATATAGAACTACATTTCGCGTATGCGCAGTAAAACATTATTTACTACAAATGCTCATATTTCCCGTAATATTCAAATTTTAATACAATGTTAATTTTATGTATTGTCAAGTATTCTATAAGTTTCGTACAATTAGAAAGAAAACTCTGCATGTTATAACCAAAAAATATGCGGAGGTTGAAATTTTCAATTTAATACCGGTTTTTAGTTATATTCTGATAAATATTTTTATTATCTCACTTTGGAACCTTGTAATACTCCTCAAGGTCTTTAAAATGACACTACAATCAACCTCCTAGAGAAACGCATTTCCACGCTACACTTATTTATAACGATACATAAAGCTAATTCATAACAATCACGCCCATGCGCTTACACTGGTACGATGACGAGGCAAAACAAATACTATGCGACAAACTCTTACAGATATTATTTATCCGTTGTTGGCCAACCATTCTTTTCGCATTATTAGTCTCGTAGTTATTAGCGATTCAGATCTGACGGTATTTTGTCACACAAGTAAGTTCAACCGACTATCACTGTAACGAGCGGAAACACGCTTTCACGTCAAAAGTTGGTGTTGCACGAGAAAGGTATATATATAATGAGAAGGCACTCTATCAATATCGAACGTTCAAACTACAGTCAAGAAAATTTTTTGTAGTCATGGAAAAGAATTCAAATCCATTTATTAAAAACACATATTTCTTTAAAACCATGATGATAGTATGTGCCGTCTAGGCATACGCACAAACAGAGATACTGTCAGAACATAAACTGACTTACACTGACCTGTTGTTTCGCAGAGGAGGAGAGTTCAATACAAGCGAGCGAAACGACAGCGCCATTCAGCAATGGCTGAATTTGCATAAACTGCTATCGTTCGCCAACGTTTTTGCTGAACATTTATTTGTGGTTTGATTTTAAATTATAATTATGAGTAAACATATGATATAATTTTTATTTATTTATACTTTTACTAGTGTACTAAAAAGTCGAAAGTTTATTATAATTATTTTCTACTATTTTATTTTAACTTATAATTCATTATAATTGCTAGGGATTCTTAAAAGCACTTTTTTTCTCAAATTCAAACTTAATTCGCCATTAGTATTTAATACAAAATTTCCTAGTTAATTATTAACTGAAAAATAAGATAAATATTCTGAAAATATTAAAACAGTGTATTGTCATCAAGTTGTACATAAGTGTATAAATTTCAAAATTTTAGGACACAAGGAAGTGAGTACAAAAATCGATTATGAAATTCTATTTTTAAAAACATGAAACAAGTCAAATTAAATAAAAAAGTGTGTAAAAACTCTGCGCCATTTTCAGTAAAAAGTAACTAAGCGTTCTGCATTAGGATTTTATTTTGGAACAAAATTTGAGTCACTCTGAAATGTGGAATTGCCTTTCAACGCTTTGAAACGAACGATAAAAACAACTTCATGCTGTAAAAATAGTTGCTTCTTCTTTGAACATATTTACAATAATAATTGGCCTTCGGTACTTTCTATTGCCAATTTATTTAGTCGGCTTGTTTTTGCAAATTTTGTAACGATTTCTTTTCCTATGAAGATGTCTTCATCCTGGGATCTGGACTGCTGAGATCCACTGTGTGAGTAAAGGGGCCAGAGTGACACGTCCAAACAGAGAGAGGATGCTACCTAGAAGATGATCATTGGCAATACCATTCTTCAAACTGAGGTCCAATCCGTATGTCACTTCATTCGTTCTTTACTTCCATTGTGTCAAATTAATTCATGGACTTTCTTTCCTTTAACTCAAGCAAAGTAGAACCACCATTCTTCTGAAGAAATGTTTAGACTGCCCAAGGACCTCAAACCTCATTCAAAATGAATCAGAATCATTTCTCACTGTAGAACAGTAATGTGTCTATAGCAGACTGAATTTTGTTCCAACCTACATTTGGGTTAATGTTGTTTTATTAGTTTAGACCGATTCATGGCTCTATGAATAACTCTCTTTTATTTGGAGATGAACTGACTGCTTTGTACAGAACCCCTTATTTCGTCTCCACTGGACTGGACTAATTAAAAAAGGAGAATACTGCATAGACACGTTAGGACTAGTAAGAAATCTGCCAAAGAAGCATTTCTTTGCTATTGCATGTCATTTATCCATACTTGTATTCTGCTGTTTTAAAATGAGCGTTACATGATCATTATTTATTGACAAAGAATTAAAATATTTTTTTCCTCTCGCAAAAGAAAAGGGAGACGTTTTGATAGCCACACAGGCTTCGGAATACCGGCATCTCTCGCATCCGGAAGTTGATCATTAAAATTATGAGCCAGATGCGACATCTGCTTGATCAGTAGGTGTTTTGTGTATTGTTGTCTTTTATTCACATGTGGAATAACTAGGGCAATAGTGATAAAAC
>BGPR01007435.1:26908-71208 GCA_013235015.1 Araneus ventricosus | reverse complement strand
AAAATAGTTAAAAATAAATCGTATACGAATCGAATCGAACGATTAGCGAAATCTGTCTTCTCCTCTCAGCGTTCAACTGGCTCAATGGTTAGCGTCTCCGCTTCGGAACCGGGAGGTCGCGAGTTCTATCCCGGGTTGTGTTTCGTACTCTGTTTTTGCTAT
Organism: Araneus ventricosus; assembly: GCA_013235015.1. Lineage (NCBI taxonomy): Eukaryota > Metazoa > Arthropoda > Arachnida > Araneae > Araneidae > Araneus > Araneus ventricosus. The sequence goes on along the minus strand of BGPR01007435.1, from coordinate 71,046 downwards.
AATTTGCAATAAATTTGCACGGCAAGTTTGCTGCAAGTTCGTTTCATGATGACTTCGGAGCTTCCGTTAACTTGCTGCAAGCTTGCACTCTTGTCATGACAAATTTGTTGCAAGCTTGCTGCAAACTAAAATTGCTATCTGGGTATATTTTCTATTAATCTGATCTGGCACGCCTTTTGCTAACTGTGAATAGAATTTCGTTTCAAAACTAGCAATAGTTTCTGAGATAAAATTAATTTTGTTTATTAAAAACTCCGACTGTATAAAGCCAGTCTTCTAGAACTCTATATTAAGTAAATCTCAGCTTATTTATCCGTAAAAAGGTTATTTTCCATTTTTTCGCTGAAATTTCGAAAGATTAATCAAATCTGATGCAGATTTATCCTTAATATGAGCATTTTTCATGTTTAATATAATTTATGATTATTATTTAAAAATTTAAACATGTTAATTACTTTCAAAAATATTTTATAATTCAGACTTACTCTCTAAAAATACTTTTAAAAACATTTCATTAAATTAATTTTCTTTGCAAATAAATGCCTTTGATCCAACTTTTTTGTAAAACGTTAGCTCATTGGGGAAAAGCGAATACCGGTAATGTCATTTGATAACAATGGATTTTTCAAGCTTTTTGAAAAGGATATATATTATTTTCAAGTGGATAAGTTTATTGTTTGACTAGAAATTCATTAATCTGAAAAGTACTTAAATAATAAAGATATTATAGGTTTGGTTTTTTAATAAAGTTGACAATATATTAATGATATCAATAGCATAAGTACTTGCTAATTATTTAAAGTTTTTTATAGTAAAATCATAATAATAAGATTTAAAATTTAGTAAATAAAGTTTTATATAATCCGAGGATATAATTCTCTTAACTCTATATCGTTGAAAGAACGGCAAACGTGGATCTTCATGGTGCCGAAATAATTTTGTGGATAAGCATTTTTTTTCTTTCTCGATTCAAAGTATACAAGGAGAAAGTGTTGTAATCGTGAAAAGCTTAACCTCGAGACTTTGATAAATTTTAACATTTTGCACCTACCTGAGTCCCAACGATCCATGTCTGAAATTATAACAGTCGTTCGTTCGATCTACCTGTAGAAACAATAACACTAAAGCAGAACTATGCAGAAAGATTTAATTTGCATAGTAAATATCGATTTCTATCACAATTTGAATCAGTCGTTCGTTCGATAGATTGTTGAAAACAATAACTATAAAGCGGAACTAGCTAGAAAGATTTAATTTGATATACAGTCGGACCTCTATTTTACGAAGTGGCTAAATATCGAAAAAAAGTTCGTTATATGGGAAATTCGTTAAATAGAGATTCAGCTTTTAAAATATTTTAAACTACGCAAAACAGATTTTAAATTCATAAAAACTAAATATTATTAAAAAAAAGTAATTAATCGCACCTTTATTTTGTAAATTAATATCTATTTGTTTTATATATCTTACCCATCAAAAAGAAATCTGCAAGGAAATCAAAAATAAAACAAGACACTTTCCGGGAATACACTGTATTTTCAATTTTTAAAAAATAATTTTTTAATAAAATTAATGAATTTTAATGACATTATCGCATTTATTATATCAAGTAATTTTAAGCATACTTTACCACATGCGTCCTTAAATTTAATTGCTAATAAAGTCTGTTAATTTTGACTGAGTGTTTTGTTTGAAAAGGTTTTTTCTCTCATAATACGTCTCGCATCTTTCCATTGCACCAAAAACCTCTTCAGGCGTACTTTCTTCAAATTGTAATCCGAGTCGGATTGTTTCAAATGATTTTAGCATTTCATCACACGAAGGTTTATTGATTTCTGAATCATGATCATTTCCATCTTCATCACCTTCATCTTCATTGCAATTCATCGCTGTATTTTTTTATTTTTCACACTGTCCAAAATATCCAATTCAGTTAGTGTTCCTGAGGTTTCAGCTTCAGAATCAAGTGAAAGAAAATCATCAATCATCCAATTTTCACTATCATTGTCATCAACGTCTTTACTTTCACCAGATATTACTTTTGTCATAATTCCGTATCTTCTCTGAAATTTTACAAGCCATCCAAACCTTCGTCGAAATTCGTCGTATTCCAATGCCTTCGCAGATTAAAGAGCTTCATGAATTATCAAAGGCCCAGAGATCGGAAAATTTTTTCTCCCATTGCGTGTATCCACTTCAAAATTGCCTCATCCATATCTTCATAGACACATGTCTTTAAACATTTTGAACAAAAATTCGATTAATCATAATTTTGTATCTTATCACGATTTTTTATTATGGTTGATAAGCTGTTTGGAGGAATACCACAATTTTAAGCAATATCCTTTTTCTTCACGCCTTTATCCACCTCATGAAGAATTAATTTTTTTTACTTTGATGCTCAAGCACTTTCGCTTTGATATTTTCCAACTACAAGAACCGAAATTACCAGGACGACTCTGATCAACAATCTAGGAAACGGGAGACTAGTTCAAGGACAGCACAGATCAATTGAAGGTGAAAGGAGGCTATTGAAAGTATTTCTAGTGAAGTGGACAGTGTGTGTGGGCTTGGTGGATACAAGTTGCACTTCTTGGATGAAATACAATGAATGACATGGATTTTACTGCTCTCGGCGAGTTAAGCGACTGGTAAAACAAGCTGAAGTTCATTAATCACCATAAAATGTGTTAAAAGTAAGAATAAGTTTTAAATGTTCAGAAATATTTTGAGAAATAGGGAGGAAAAAAAAATTGGATCACAAGAAAAAGTTCGTTAAATAGAGAATGCACATCGCTATTTGCAGGTTATTTCACTCGTAAAATGTTCTGGGTTCCAAGGAAAAGTTCGCAAAATAGAGAAGTTCGGAAAATAGAGGTTCGTTAAATAGAGGTCCAAAAGTAGTGTCATTGAATCGTAAATGTAGATTTCTATCACATTTTGAATTAGTCGTTCGTTCTATAGATTTTTGAAAACAATAATTCTAAAGCGGAGCTAGCTAGAAATATTTAATTTGATATATTGTCATTGCGTCCTTAATGTAGATTTCTATCACATTTTGAATTAATCGTTCGTTCGATAGATTGTTTAAAATAATAACTTTAAAGCTGAACTAGCTAGAAAGATTTAATTTGATATATTGTCATTGCATCGCAATTGTATACTTCTATCACATTTTGAGTGAAATCCATTTCAAGGTTGTCAATCGTTTTTCCGCAGTGACTCAAAAGAGCAAGAATTTATAAAGTCAGGGTAAGATGAATGGAATTTGCCGTATGATTTTATTATCAGAATTGTTGATGTGTACAGATTTTAGAGAAAGTCGTCAATGGGTTGACAGACTCTCAGTATTTCTATTCGTGTGTATGTGAACGTGATAACTCTGAAATGAAACTAGCTGGAGTGGTCTCCCCTAAACTTTCTAGTATGCTCCCTAACACATATATAGAAAAAATAAGCTAAAAGGCAGCAAAACGTATAAGCGGCCATAACGCAGTGAAGAAAAAATAAGCGAAACTTCGTACCACGAGTTTCTGAAGGTCGTGTTTGAGGCACCAAAGCGGAAAGAGTATCAGAAGCTGTCGTGCTTACGCAATAGGGCTGGATAAGATAAAGAAACGCAAATTTCCAATTAAAACGCCTTTATTTGACCAATTGACACAAAAAAATGAGACAAATCTACAATTAAGGTTAGAAGGCCACATACATTATCTTATTTTTCTAAGTAATTTTGTTAAGAAGTTATTGCGTTCAAAAGTACGCGATTATATAGACCGACAGACAGTCTCCCATTTGGCAGAATTTGCCAGAAATTGGCTACGTATCTACATTCTTGATGATAAAACTGTGTATTAAATTTTATTTATCTAGTGATTTAAGTTCTTGAGTTATAGTTTATATTGTTCGTATGAACAAAGACAGACAGGCTTTCCGTTGATAGATTTTATTCAAAATCTGATAGAGTCCTACAAATTTTATGTAAAGATCACATACAAATTTCGTCTTTCTAGCTCTTATAGTGTTCGAGTTATCGTGTTCAATGACAGAGAGACATAATTCCAAAAATGTGTTTTTCTGGCTCAAGAAGGTCTAAAACGTGGAGATTCATCAAAATCACAAGTTCGAATTTTTTGACGATTGCAATTCTTTCGCTTTGTTATACTTCGTATACGAGAAAGTTAAAAGCTTGGTAAATGAAATTTATTATGTAGTTTTGACACCGAAACTACAGTTTTTGTGAAATTTTTGACCCAATCAGGTCAAGGCATGATGTCCAAAAAGTAGTCTCGATTCTTCTCTCTATACTACAAGACTTATTGAAAACCGATTATATTGTGTTAAGTGTCGTGGCGTGAAGAACTGAAACGATGAATTTGCTTGATTGGGCATATGATTCTTTTCAGACATTTTTTATATATATATATATATTTATCACAACAAAGTAACATATTCTTTAATACTTTGATGGAACTGTCACTATTAGTTCTAAAGGTGCCTTCCAGTTAATCAAATGAATTTCAGTTACGATGTGTGGTTATCATAATCATCGAAATATAAGCAATTGATATTAATCGATTTCCACATTTTTATGTTAATTACACTTTCTGAAGGATCAGAAAAGTGAGGATTCTTTCATAATTCTGTTTTATATAAATCCAAACCAAAATTGCTTTATAAGGGGAAAAAATACTAAAAGTTGCTAGAGGGAAGTTCCAATATGAAGATGGTTTAAAATTATAATTCGTATTCGTGATATAAAAATATTTAAAGATCTACAGTATATAAGGATAAAACTTTCAGTAGTAAATGAATACTAATAGGTTTCCTTGAAGTTTTACATGAGAAGACATTTTCATAGAATTGGGAAAATATTTACTATGAATTGAAAATGAAAATTCTTACCCTGATGTATTTCATGAAAATGATCTCATCCGTTTGTTCACGAAACAGTTTCAAATTAAGGAGCTTAATATACACTCATGTCCATAAATTAAGGCTAATTCAGAATCACACAGAAATTGAACTCTAAAATAAAAATTTCACCTGTAGAATTATCACACACATCTTAGAAGAATATGCAAATTACAGGAAACCACCAGATGGCGCGGATAGTACGTCACAATGACGAGAGTGTAAGAGAGGGGTATATAAGGAATGGTGGCAAAGAAGTAAAATTGTTCACAAGCGCTTTAAAAGCCTTTCAGTGCAATAACCGCATAGTTATGGCACAAAGGAAGCATTTGGATGATTTTTTACGTGGCAGACTTATCGGACGACTGGAATGTGGACGTACCCAGCTGGAAGTATCCGAGGAACTTGGAATCGCCCAGAGTGTCATCTCCAGGCTTTGGCAACGATTCCAAGATGATGGTAATGTGAGTAGATGTTACAGCACAGGTCGTCCCCGAGTTACAACGCCGAATGAGGACCGGTATTTGGCAGTTACTGCCAAAAGAAACAGACGGAGCACAGCATCAGACCTGTCTCGTCAGCTCTCTTCAGCTACCGGTACGACAGTTTCAAGGCAGACCGTGTACAGACGCTTAGGGCACATTGGTCTATATGCTCGTAGGCCTGTCAGATGTGTTCCACTTACCGCAACTCACTGTCGCCTGCGATTAGCCTGGAGTAGAGAGCATGCATTGTGGACACCGCAACAGTGGTCTTGTGTGATGTTTTACGACGAGTCCAGGTTTAGTTTGCAGTCTGATTCTCGCCGAACTTTCATATGGAGAGCGCCAGGTACCCGTTACCACCAAGAGAACACCACTGAACGACACCGTTACGGTGGTGCAGGATGGCTCGTTTGGGGAGGAATTATTCTTGGTTCCAGAACTGACCTGCAATTTCAGAGTGTAACGATGACAGGGTACATCTATCGGGATGTTATTCTGGAACAACATGTACGTTTGTTTCGGGGCGCCATGGGTGCTGAATTTCTGTTTATGGATGACAACGCCCGTCCTCACTCGCAAACATTAATGAATGCTCTTCAATCGGAGGATACTACCTGTATGGATTTGTTGGTATACTCACTGACTTGAATCTGGGTAGATATGTGTGGAGCCATTGATTAACGGCCCGTCAACCCTCTCCTACCTGTCTCACGGAGAACTTGACTGAGGGCATTGTTTGATGAGGTGGTGTAATATTCTAAGATCAGATTGATAATTTATTACTCAGTGCATGCCGAAGTTGTAAGGCCTGTATTGTATCGTCCGTATATACCTGTATTAACCATCATACTAACCATGTTATACTGTTTTGTGTAAATAGGTTCTTTTTTGAAATTTGCTCCAGGGAGTAAAAATCGTAATTTTTATTAATTATGTCAAACATATAGCATCTGTTTTGCTCTTTACCTTTTGTTTAATAAATAGACTTTACAAATAAGTCAAATTTGTTTTGCTTCTGTCTCTTTCTTTGCCTGAACTTCATTATCCTTAATTTATGGACATGAGTGTAGCAATTAAATATGAAGTTTTAGAATTTTTGCGATATTAAAGTATCTGTATTTATTAAGCATTTGGATGTATTACACAGTGGTGAATCGGGACGCCGCATGCTTTTCATGTCACATTACTTCGTTAATTCTTGTCCAGTGCACTCAACTTCGAAAGTATCTGTACACTTTTTAAAGGTTTCTTATTAAATATTATGATATTTCCTTTCAAAAAAACATTTCATTAAGATTTTTAAACTTAAACTTTTATAGTGAAAGTTAGGAATCAGAAATAGCCGTAACGGAAATAGAAGTGAAACGTTAACCCGGGAGGACGCGCGGGGGTCATTTTATGACCCTAAGTTCTCAGAAAACTCTCATTCCTAGAAAACTAGCCACCTTTTCCTTTCTTTCTTATTTGTAGCTCAGTTAGCCACCCCTCTGCTTTTTCTGAGTATTTTTGGAATTTTTCGTCCCTTAATAAGCGTTTTGTCAGCTACTGGGTTTATTGAATGACCCCGGGCGTCCTTCCGTTTGTTCCACAGACCAGTTATTTCACGCGGCTCATGCGGTCACCTCGTTTTTTTCCTTGCCGAATTGAAGTATTTATTTGTTTCTCACAATGCCGACTCCATACGAAAAAGAAATTTAGCGTTTACGCAAACTTCTTGTTGAAGATGAAACATACAAAGATCCAGACTTTGACAGTAAAGACAATAGACTGAAAATGTTTTTGAAGTGAATTTTTTATGAAATTTTCAGTGAACATGATAGGGAATCGACAGACGACGGAGATTCTAGAAATGAAGAAGTGAATAGCTTGGAATAGTTTTCTTAAAGAGATGGTATACAGTAGAGGAAAACAAAATTTAGGCAGAATATTCGTACTCGTTTTCATATTATTGTGTCGCGCTTACCTAGAACAAAAGGACGAGCGAAAGATGCGACGAACCCTGTGAAGAGTTGAGAGTTATTCATCAACCATAACATGATATAATTTAACTGAAGAATGAAGAAATATAAATTTATTGAGAAATGCGCACCAAACGTTTCACGTAAAAGCGATGCAGAAAAAACGGACCCTCTTGAAATCCGTGCTTCATTAGTGGATAATAATGGAGTAGATTTAAAATTTTATTAAGCACTGTACACTGTATTCTTAGTGTCTAAAAGTCTAAAGTGCGATTTTTCCAACTAAAAATTTATTTTTTAACCACGTAGGATTGAATTTAAGTTTGGGGTCATCCTATGACCCTGAAGGGGCTAGAGCATACATCAAAAATACCCTACTTCATCATTCACTCAGATCAGCAAGTTGCAAATGATACTCCAGGCAAAAGGTTCATCAATAAACATTTATTTCATATTTTAACAAGATATATTGTGCAAAATGAACTCGTCAATTAGAACATTAAAACATTTAAACAAAAAGAATCTGCAGAACGATACATCTCGTATCAAAAGTTACCATGTACACAAGAATACTTGGCGAGAAGAGGAACACGTTCAGTGAGGAGCGAAGGGACTAGCGGCACATATGGATTCTGTGTAGATGTTGATTAACAAGCCGCATCCAATTGCAGATTGGGAAAATCAAAACCAGTCGGGAAGGCTCATACTCTGCTTAGGCGAGATGGGCAACACCGTCTGTTATACTGCTGTAGAGCCAACCACAGAGGATCATACTTCACTAAGGTGAGTTGGCTTATACTTTGTTGCTGCCCTCTCTCTCTGAGACGGAATTGAAAAATGTACTCTTATAAATACCTTGACCAATAAAGCGCGCGCATTATTACCTTCGCACCATCTTACCATTTTGCATGGAAGAATAAAACTCTACCTGCCACCTCATGGCAAGGTGCGAGATAAAAATGCAATTGTCAAGGGAAAAGGTTCGAGAGGCCGCCACAACACCCTAGCGTCTTAGCGTTCGCTAAGGAGGCTCGCGTTCTCTCGGGTTAAGAATATGCAGAAAATATCAGGCAAGAGGGAGAGAGAGAAAAAGGTATTGAGTGATGTGTGTAAAACATTTTATTTTGATATCTTTTTCGTAGCTGCTAGATCATGAAAATTAGAGGAATGTGTCTTATAAGGCTAAGAGAAGAAGTAAACAATAGTGATAACAATATACCTTTTAAGCGCCAACGCAGCAGCATCCAATTATTGCTTTATCACTATTGTCTGAAGTTAACTAACCAATTAAGATAAAATCACACAATGAAAATTATGCTTTAATTAAAATTAACACATTAGTTAAAATAAATAAAATGGAAAAAGTGGAAGAGAACTCCAGTGGTGAACTTTTTCAAAGTTCTCGGATTAGACCTCCAACGGCGAGTGGCACTTTGAAAAAGCGCGCCATTCGAGTTCTTTTCCACTTATTCCATTTTATTTACTCTACACTAATGTGTTAATTTTAATTAAAGCATGATTTTTGTTGTTGATTGTATCTCATTTGGTTAGTTAACTTCATACATTATTGATAATGCAATAACTGGATGCTGCTGCGTTGACGCGCAAAAGGTATATTGTTATCGCTATTGTTTATTTCTTCTATTTCTCCTGTTTTTTCTTTCTTGTAATTAAATATCTTTCTTTTGTAATTTATTGGAAATTCCTGCATTTTTGCGCCAGTCTGTATAATACAAGGTTTAATTTTTAATGTATCTTGTTAAATTATTTCACTTGTACTTGTTATAAGGCTAAACTTATTTTCACACATGATGCTGGTGAGACACTAGTTGCATGACTCTGCTCTATTGTACATTAATTTCTTCTTCAAGTGTCTGAATATCTGGCGAAGATATTAAGGATATATAAATGCTTCATAAATAGAAATTTGCGATATTCCAGCATTCATATTCGCATACTATAAGACGCAGAAAGACGGCGTAAAAAATTGATATTAGGTTCCCGAAAAAATGACATTTTATGCTTATATGTCATATCTATACTTATAAAAGGCAATGTTTGTGTGTGTGTGTGCGTGTGTGTGTGTTTGTCTGCGATGTCCAGACGAATCTATCACACTTACAGCCATGAAATTTGGCACACAGGTAGTCGTAATGGTGACTGAATGCACCTCGAAGCCGAAATTTTAAATTTTAATCTAGAATTTTTTTTATTTAATGTTTTGTGTTGTTTTGGTTGATTTTTCGCACTAATTTCTCATTAGAATGGTTTCAAATAATTGTACGACAAAAATAGATAGACCATCGGAAAGAGCACGCGATTTCCGTTCTAATGAAGTTAGTTTTGAATTTCTATCTTAAATTACTGAATTTTGAGAATTTTTTAAAAATCAGTCAGTTTTGTACCTAAATGTTGGTTTTGTTTTTAAATTTGTTGCATCCGACTTTCTAATAACACTATTATTTTCAATTTTTTTCAGCTTATAACTGCAACGGTTCTGTCGGATTTAAAACGAGAATGGTTAAAATATCTTTTTTTAGTTTTTTTAAAATTAATTTTTTCCTGGTAGTTGAACGATTTTTTTCCTCTAGCGAAGCTTCCGCCCACGACAGTCTCCGGAACGTTGCGGGCAATTTCATTGGCTGAAGGGCCAGGGTGACGTCATTACTTTCGCGTTCTGCGAGGAGATGATGTATTTACTCCATGACTTCGATTATTATTTTTAAGCGTATCTTAACTTATTTCTTTGGCTTTCATACTTTGCTCGCGGTGTAATAAATATCACATTGTAATTTTTTAACATTATTTGGATTTAACGGTACTCGGTCGAGAGGAAAAGGAGGCGGACCAACTCAATAATATATATATATATTTCTGTTTTGATTTAGTTTTTAAAACTTTCATTTATGCAATTGTATGTGGGCTTTTTTTTATTTTGTTGAAATCCCGATCCCACGGGCAACGCCGTGCGCGTACTGCTAGTAATATATATAACCGGTATACATATGACGGAACGGATAAAAAATTTATAGTAAAATGTTATATTTTTGAATTTAAGAGAATATTTTATTAAACTAATTTTTATTAAAAGTTTGACATTTTAATATGCATGATTAATATTTCTTAAGTTAAATAATTCGGAACAAAATGATATATTCTCTTTATAACGTAGTAAAAGACAAATGATTATTTTTTTGAATATAAATACTTAATATTTATGGAATAAAATGGTTGTGAAATGCAGGATATTTCTGACCAATCGGAAACAACATAGATGATAAATGATAAACTTTACTTTTAATTAAACTTTACTATAAATATATTTTGCTTTTTAAAAATTTCCATTATACCCCCCGATTTGGTTATATGTTCTTGATTTTCTAATTATTTAATCTTGTCTTAGAAGAACCAACCTTTTCTAGAGCTACCTGTAAAAATGTTTTGTTTGAAGCCAAAGCTATCATTTAAATGACAACGAAATGTTAAATATGGGTTAAAACTAAAGTAGAATTTGAATGATAAAGATAAAAAATTCATTGAATGAAATAAGAAAAAAACTTTGCTAAAGAGATTTCGGTATTTTACAATTCCTAAATGATCAATATTTTAGAATTTTTTTTTACAAAATTGTCATCAAGTTACAAATGCTTTGTCTGAATTTGACCTTAAAATGTAAGAAAAAGGCAATAAAATTATCTATAGAATATAAGCTTAATATTTAAAAAGTTGAAATAAAAACAAAGAAATTGAGAAGCTCATCGTATTATTAAGTAACTTACTCGGGCATTTCTTTTACGGCTGTTCATCATGCTGACTATAATTTTTCACGACGTCAAATAAACTGTTCGAGGAAATGATGCATAGGTTTTGGGTCTCACAGGGCTGAAATAAACAGAATTAAAATCTATTATAAATTATAATGCAAATTATAAAGCTGTTCCACATTATGAAAAATGCTTTTCCAAGTTGCCTCTTTGTAAATATGCAGTAATTTTAATTATATAATGAATCGAATAGCTGACATAGGGTTGTTGAGTTGCGTGTTCAATAGTAACCCTCTCTGCACGAGTGATAAATGTTTCATTTGGAAAGTTGTTATCATAACAAAGTTATTTTTTATTTAACTAAAATGCATTATATCAATAGCTTATTCATATTAAGAGAAAAAAAACAAAAACAGAAAAACATCACCGTCATGACCTCTTCCCAAGTTACATTTTCATGCATTTTTTTTCTTTCGGTTGAATTTTCCTATACACATGTAATAAGAATCGAAACTGTCTATTCCTACTCTTCGCGTAAGGCAATTGTCAATTTCTGAGTCAGAACCCCGCCCCCTCCGAAAAATGAAAAACGACATACTTTTTATAACGTAGTAACGGACAATTGTTTTGCTTTCTAATTACAGAGATTTAAATTCATTTTAATCGTTATAATTCATCATTATAATTCCTTTTTCTTTTCTATTTCGTCTAAAAAATGAACAAAGATTTTAAAGCTTCATTAAATTTATTATTTTGGAAACCTGACATTTAGCTTTTTTTTAAATAATATTTTTATTATTTTTCGAGATAATGTTTTTGGAAATTTAAATTTTTTTCAGGTTATTTCGTTTAGTTTTCCGAAGGATCTTATAATTCTTCATCCCATATGCTTAATTACCTCGAAATATTGCAATTTTTCTCACTTAATTTTTTTGTTAAATTTGGCCATGCACAGGCATTTAGTTGAAAACATTTAATTTTGAAAGCAGGCCTTTTAATTTAACGCCTTTTCGATTCAAGTTCAATTTCATTTAATTTATAATTTTCAGTCTTCTAAAATAACAATTTTAAAATTTTAAACAGTGGCACTTTCTGTTTTAATAGTTTAAGAGCCATAACACGCAATATTCATAACAATATGATATATTTCAATAAAAATTTTACAAATGAGTTCATAAATCTGCATAGATTTTAGTATATTGACAATTGTGCAAAGTAAGTTTAGTGGCATTTCAAGAATTATTACAAAAATTAAAGGAAAAAAATGGAACCTAGTAATATCAGAGATTTTAAGAGAAAATAATCATCAATAAATTTATGGGGAGTTTCGATAATTATTTTTATTTGAGCCAAATCAATGAGATCATATGTTAACGCTTTTAAGGGAAAAAGTCTATTAAAATGCCAGATATAGGAAATGCATCTGCATTTTTTTTAAGATTATTTTTTGATTAATGTTGCTGAGTTTCGAACACCGATCATCAAAAAGGCAAGAAACAAATAAAGGAAACATTTTATTTCATTTACACGGGGAAGGCAGGACTTGAGAATTTCGGTTTGGGATGGGACTTGGTTTATTAATAGTATACCTTTAGGGTAGTCATCCATTAAAATGCCAAAGCTCAATGGCCATCCAATCGGGAGAAAATGGCCCTCAAACTTTCGGCATGGCTTATATACCATTAAGTTGGCACCGTTGCTGAAGAGCGAATAACATGGGCGGTATAGTGCTTGCGTGCAAACCCCTTTTCCACAGGGCCCGCGTTTTCTTTTTTGAAAATATTTTTATAAATTAATATGTAATTAAATTAAAAATTTAAAACATCTTTTATAAAATATTAATAAAATTTAAGCATTAAATATTTTTTTATTCATATGATATATGAACCATAGTCAAAATTTAATTTTTAAACAGTTAAATAATCATGAAAACAATTTTAATGATGTAAAATAATGAGCATAATTACTATTATCATGATATGTCATTAAAATCTTTGAAGGATTCCGTTAAATAAATTACAAAATTTCCGTTCTAGTGGAAATCTTCTTTACTTAACAGGTTTTGACCGAAAAAGAGAGAACATCCGTTAAAATTCTGAATACAGAGAAAGTCGGTTCAAAATCGGAAATTTTTTTTTTCCCAATAGAACATTAAAATAAACGTACGCCATTTATTAATTATAATTTATGTCGAAATATTCCTTTATTTCTAATATTTTTATGAGATGTTCTTGTATGTAAATAAAAATTAATAAATGTTGTAAAATTTCAAAAATTTACAAAGGAAAAAATTATTCATGAAATTCGTTTACGATGAGAGCACTATTACAATTATCTAATGAGAGCAACTATAATTAGTTATTATTTATCAACATTAAATTTTTATTTATAATTAATTTTTTTTCTTTTTTGTAAATCATTTTTGAAATTAATAATTTCAAATAAAATTAACAATTTATAAATATTCAATTTGAAATATTAATCATTTCATTGAAAAATAACTGCTTATTTGTATGATCCTGGAATTACAGTCATAATTTGATTTTTAAACAGTAAAATAATTATAAATACATTCTTTCCCAATCAAAACCAGTTCCGAAGGCTAGGAAGGAAATTTTGTAATTGTTTAAACCGAAGCATGCAAACGTTTTAATGACATATAATGATAATAGTAATTATATTTATTATTTACTGTCATTAAAGCTGTTTTTATGATTATTTAACTGCTTAAAAATTAAATTATGATTATGATTGATATATCATATGAATGAAAAATTATTTAGTTCTTAAAATTTTTAAATATTTTTTCAAAAGACGTTTATTAATTTTTAATTTAATTAAATATTAATCTTGAAAAATATTTTTAAAAAAGAAAACGGAGATAGGATCGAACCTTGGGCAGAAGAATTGAACGCTAGTACTATACCGATCAAGCTATTCGGGGTTCAACAACGGTGACAACTTACTGGTATATAAGCTATGGCGAAAGTTTCGGGCCATTTTCTCCCAATTGGATGGTCATTGTGCTTTAGCATTTTAATGGATGAACAAATTAAAGTATACTATTAATAAACCAAGTCCCATCCCGAACTGAATGTCCAAAGTTGTGTCCTCCCCTTGTTAGTAGTTTGAATAATTATTTGCAATTTACCAAATTCCAATTATTTTTGCCACTTATTTTGCGAATTTTCTATTGTCTATGTCAGAATTGATTCTACTTTGTTTCCTGAATAACAACCTTTATCAGTTTACCGTTATTACCAAATATAAGAAATTTTAGTGCATCTCTATTTAAGGATTTACATGATAATTTTCTTTTCAACAATGGAATATTAAATCTGCTTTTCTGAATCGAAATCTCCGCTGTACAAGAGAGTTCCAAACATTTTTCGTTTCAATAGCATTATTTTGAAAATCTTAACTTACAGTTCAAATGTGCTAATTCGGACGCTATTTACTGTTTATTTATTAAAACCATTTACATATTTATCGAAATCATCTTTTAAAATAATAAAAAATATAGTTATTATCGCTTAATTTATTAAAAATACTTACTGTTATTTCATTAATTGTGCATTTTTTTTATTGAAGCGGTTAAATATTAAAAATAACTCATCCTTATCAATTTCTGTTTAAAAATTGTCATTTTCTTTTGCTGTACTGATTTATACATCCAATTTTCTGAATTAGAATTTTTTGAAATTCCGAATTTTTGAAATTTCGAACTAGCCCAATTCCTCTGCATTTCATTTTTATTAATAATTCTTTCGTATTGGTGACGAGTGTTTAAAATGACGGTGATTATAATCGATTATATGGACGCAGTTATGAAAATTTACATTTTGCTCAACTCCAAAATGCGCATTGTGAGATGGGCGGGAGCACAGCTTTGCCGTAGCATCCGGGTAGTACTGACAACCACCGCCACGACAAGTAACATGGACATTGTTGACAAACGCATTATAGCCTCATTATGAGCGGCTCGTGCGACCCCCCAAGACAGGGATACGACCCGTTATTAAAAATGGTTTCTAAATATGGACTTTCGCGGTGAGTCCACACAATGCAAATTCGGTGCAGTTGATACAAAACAGGTCGTCAATGCTAAAATTTGAGTGATGCTGACCAAAGTTTGGATTTTCAACTTCATTTGAAATCCATTTGGAGTGTTGGGCCATAAAAGCTGAAATGCGACCTTCGGGAAGGAGGGTGGGAGGGTCGAGGCTCTCACAAAAGCGAAAATCGCAATACCACTAACGGAGTCACGTTTAGAAAGCTGGGAGAGGATTAGGCGCATAGTCCCAGGGGATTGGAGTGCCCGAAGGTGATGGGTTTGCGATCTGCGCGGCGAATGACTCACCCAAACGGATGAACTGAAAATTGCAATGGTGTGGAGTGCTACCACACCATTTGCGCGGTGTGGACTGACCGTAAATTTCCAAATTAAGCCCCACCTCCATTATTGAACACATCAAGGAAGCGAGATACCGTTTACCTATCTGGCGGCTTCTTATCCCCATATTTTAGGTGCCTTCCGCGGTAAAGTACAATGCGAGATACAAGGCTCACACGAAGTCACCCTTGTCATGCTAGTTAGTGCACCAGGGCTTTTGACTACGCCACCACGACAGCAATCAGGAAATAAGTTCGAGGCCATAGTAGCCAATCACCGGCCACGGCCCAACAACACCTGAAGGTGGTACGTCCCGCCATAGGAGTGAAGGTAAATCTACCATACACCATTTTATACCCACGGAATCGAAAACCTGTTTACTTATCCGTGAACTCTAGGTCCCCCTCGGTGGGAGACAATGTGAGATATAAAAATCTTCCGAGAGACATTTTAAAAACTTCTAATGCTAAATTTTTCCCAAAATTTTCCAAAGCCATCTCTGGCATCATCCTCGTCTTTTGACCTGGCTCAAAATGGTGAGGTCCGTCCCGAAATAGCTCTTGTGTTGCTTTCAAACTAGGCGTTACAACAACTAATTAACTAGGGAGAGTTGCTATGTAAGAGTAAGAGTTTTTGCTACCTGCAAATATGCGTCAGTTGCATTACTTTCATGACTGTAAATTCGGATTTTTACAACCATTCTTCTATATCTAAACATTTATGTCATGAGGAATTATATCCTTTACGTGCCTATCTTGCCTGCATGTGAAGAAATCGAGAATTTATTTCAAGATTTATTTTATTTCATTTTTAGCACGCTGTTTTGTTGGAAAAACTTTAATGTGGTCACCTCCTGACTTATGGTTAATTCCGGTAAATGTGCTCTTAAATCTTTTAGATCCTATATGAATTAACTTCCCCCTCTTTAAAGAAAATGGGGGAAGTCGCTTATTCTGAGTTACCAGTGCTACTATCAGCATTTAAATTTCGATCATCATTACGCTCAACATTGTTTAGTTTTTCAAATGGTTTATTTACCTGTTCTGGGTTTGGCGTTGCATTTCGGATATTTTATTTTTGCCAAATGACCCTTCGAGGAAATTATATTCTTAATCCTTTAGGAATTTAGTCTCGACTATTCATCAGGAGCTTTAACATTTACTACTGAATATCTTCATTGAGTGATTCGTCATTTGCGTAAATTAATCTTGAATTTCCACATCAAATTATTTTTAAAACTTTATCCGATATATTTGCAAGTTTGTATTAGGCTTGACGCTTAATACTAGATCTATTTTTAGAGCTATAATACAATTATGGGGTTTCACTGCAAAGACAGCGAAATGAGAAGAAGTTCTTAGTGAAGGAACCATACTCTTCCTATTACCGCAAGATAGCGGAAAATATATCCACAATGTTTTCCGATATTCAGAATGGCGTAGAACATAAAGAAAAATATTGTAACAATATTGTGGAGCTTCTTAAGCTAATATGATCACAGCGAATCGAAACTTCAAACTCTTGAATCTACTTGCTTTGTGATACAGTTTTCCGCTTTATATCGGGGACCATAAGTATATCCATAGATACCACCCCTTCTTGCTTGTATCTCAACCAGTTCGTAGGGCCGCGGTGGCCTAGTGGTAAGGTCTCGGCTTTTGGGCCGGAGGGTTCCAGATTCGAGACCCGATTCCACTGAAGATCCGCCGTGTATGGGGCTTGTTGCACGTCCAAAGTGGCCAAACGTCCTCCCGCTGGTGTTGCGTGGAAGTTTGTAGAGGGGGTACCTGCTCAAGTGCCGTTCTCGTCATCTGACCGAGGCTCAGAATTACGAGGTCCGTCCCGAAATAGCCCTCGTGTTGCTTCAAAACGGGACGTTAATATAACTAACTAATTAACTCAACCAGTTCGTTCTGCCTCTACTCACGCTCTGACCGAAATCTATTCAATTCGTCTCTGATGTGAACAAGTCGTGGCAGTTTTAAATTGTCCATACTAGCTCCGATGGATCGAGTGCGGAAACAAGTGCAGTTTACACTGAGGGGAAGGAACCCTATCTCCTTTTCAGAGCATTAGGCCTGGTACTCAACTGCGATTTGTGTCGCAGTAGTTATTTCCGGTAAAAATATCTGGGAAGCCGTTAACGACTTGAGGTGCATTGAGAGCAAACGGATAGTCTCCATAAACCTCCCGCTGCAAGTGTCGCTTCTCCGACAAACTTTCCTCTTGCCTCGACAATGCGTCGGATATGCGACGCACTCAGAGGGGGGTATGTGTGGACCGTCTAGCTGTTTCCTATGCATGTTAAGTCTTTTATTGCTTTTATGGCAAATGACTTCAACGACAAATATCGCAAGTATGTACCGGGTCTTAAGGGATCAGTTTACTTCTCCATACGATTCTAAGACTAAGAACGCACATGCGATTTTCAAAGGCGAAATCAGTTGCCGCACAATGCCGAAGAAGCAACTAGTAGAATGAAATGCATTGAGAACAATTGGTTAGTACACACTCACCAACCTCAGAGAAAGTTTGTCGTTAATGATTTGCCCGGCATTTTTGCAGCTCGATGGGAACTGCAAAGAATATGTGTCGAAAGAGCCATTGGCGACACTCTTGCTCTGCGGAAGGGGAAAAAATGGAAATCATCTTTGTGTGGGAGAGGGAGTGCGGGTGGACTGGGGTGGATCAAATTGGCCGGTAGTGCATTTTGGAGCCTCCGTTAATAATCCACCTAAATCGATCGACTTGAACAAATGGAAAACAAACTGATCGTTGGTCCAAATGAAAGAGAGCAGTGTTCTCGTGAATGCCCAACTTAAAATATCGTATGAACTATCAGTCTTTCGTTAAAATATTAAATTGATTATTATCTAAATGTAAAGGCTTGTTTTTTAACTGCTGCCAACGTAACGTTTTCTCTTAACCCTTTGCATCTCATGTCGCATCAGACTTGACATTCGGAATGATGCATCTTTTACACATTCTTGTTGGATAGCAATTAGAATAAAAACCATATTATAGCAAAAGTACCCATATTAGTTTTTAGGAATTGAAACAATTTAATAACATTTTTCTGCTCCCTAAAGCGTTACATCAATCAAACTCACACTTGTATAATTATGCATCTTACTATCTTTCGGAGTGCAAAGGTTTAAAAATGATTTCGTACATGAGATTTGCAACATTGCAACATAATTAGTCTCTTTTACTGCTCAAATATTTAAAAGAATTGGCGGTACGATTCCTGCCTATTCTAGGCGGCTCTCCAATTACTGTGACTTTTCAGTATTACTTTCTATCATTAACAATAGTTGGTATCAAAATTCACATAATATTTAAATGAAGTAAAACCCTATGAATGTCATATTTCATTGAAGACGAAAGAAACAAATCATCCATTCGTTGAATATGTGCAAAAGGAATATTCAAAAATAAAGAAAAGTTCTATGTTATCTAGCGTTATTTAGCTACATCTTTCAGGTTAATTCATATCTACCAATCAAAACCGAACGCATTAATGACACTAGTTAATAAACATGAAATAAATTTGAATCTGGAGAGATTAAACTACAAGATTAGTCGTCCCAATTGTTTTCTGTTACTCTAGCGCTGCTCCAAAATGGGGGGGGGGGGGGGGTTTTTAAAATAATATATAATAAAAACAAATGGTTTTCTCGATTCAATTTGTAAAATTCATATTTGAAATTTATATTTCCTGAAATAAAATTCCATTTTTTTTCTCTGAAGTTTGCTTGAAACTATATATATTGTATTTTTTTTATTTTGTTCTCTATATGTCTTCCAATATGTAAGAAAATTGTGTTACGAATAGGCTACACAGACCTAAAAAGTGCCAAAATGATTTACTGTGGGAAGATAGCTGATTGGATAATTTGTTATATAGACCTTTCCATTCTTTTTTCAGAGAGATTCATCAATATAATGATAACAATTACAAAATAAAGGACAGCATCATTGAAAATGAATTTGGATAACTAAATTTATTCAAACAACATTTTTACAAATGACTAAAAATATCTTCTTTAAAATACATGACGTTTCTAAACGTTTAATAATGATCAATTTTAATACAGTAGAACCCCGCTAATCCAAAATTCTGGTTAATCCAAATCGATTTTATTTTCGAAAATTATATTTAATTCAAAAGGTTACCTGAAAAGATTTAAATATACATACTGAAAAAAAAAGTACTTTTTAAGCATGCATAATTTTGTATACATTGAAGGAACTAATGCAATTCGCCGCAAGAGAAGGTCACTTCATACAGGAGCACATACATTATTCTAATGAAAAGGGGAGACATATTCTCTTTCTTTTGCATTTGAATAAAAGAATTCAAGAGATATTAGTACTGAGTACTTATAAATTACATTTGTTTGGCACACATCTTTTTCTTTTCTATTTTTATCGGAATTTCATGTAATCCGAATTTTCTGTAATCCGAACAGATAGAGGTTCCAATTAGTTCGGATTAGCGGGGTTGTACTGTATATCAATACTTTCTGCTTTATATGAATTTAAAAAAATATTGCATTTCAGAAAGCTTCAATGCATAATTTTACCATCACATGTATGTAGGAATCTTAATTGGTATTCTGTTGACAAATAATAATATAGCGAAAAATAGCGATTAAATATTTCATTCGCTAGTTTGGACCAGTTTAAGCTCTTAAATTAAGGGTCCTTTCTTATTTATGAACCAGCCAATTCGGTATTGAACAGGTGGGTTTTTTCTAAACATATTCCCGTTTAGTATTAATTTGAATCCGACATTATTTGCACTACAATTTGCTTGCATTTTTCAAAATATGTATACATGAATAGATCTTTGTGGAAAGATGATATTTATCAGATTCTATGACAGAATTACCTTGAAACTTTAAGTGCTCCCTTGTCTCGTTAGTTCCATTTTATGTTTGAAACTACTAGATATCGCTTATGTGACTACTGCTTCGTGTGAATGTCGATATACTCAAGTTGTTGGTATTTTCGTTCGAATTTTATAAGGCAAAAATATTAATTATTAATATTATTATTATATTGTTATAAGCAGCCTGAATATTTCTAGATTGTTCTAGATCTCCATTTCTTGGTAGACCTTCCTGGACGTCATACGTTTCATGAAGATCTTCGGAAATCATTCAATTGCCTTGAAATTATTGGGAAGAGTGTGCAATCATATTTTCTTTTAGGCATTGCTGATTCATAAGAAAAAGTGCTTCGTTTGCTAAAATCTGATTAGAAAATGGGGAATTATTTATAATTGTATAATCAGGACATAGATATCCGCCACGGTGTTCTCTTTAAACGTTTTTTCAGGATAATTTATTCCTTGGTTTCCAGATTTAAAGTCTGATGAACTGAAATGAAAGTTTTCTTTCGAGACACATTTCTCTTGTGAAAAATGTCCCGGAAAAGGAGGTCCTGCTACACTTGGTTGTATATCCAGCATCTGGGGATGATCCTGGTAAGAAGTCCGCCATTCACGAATTTGCGGAATGGTATGCCCAATGTTCTCGGCATGATATTGCACCTTGAGTGTTTGACATTCCCTGACTTCTTGGGTTCCGGAACCGTCAAACCTAAAATGTTGATTGGAGACAAGGGAATCAGTGAAATTTCTATTTTTATGCAGAAGATTTCTAGAATATCTCCGTTCTTCAGACACACTAGCAAGATTATTCACTTTTGGCTGTGGAACATCAAATTCTGCTGAATTAACTTGAAAACTGTTTTCGATATTGTTTCGTATGCACGAAACGCTTCATAGCTCTGGAATGCTTTGTTTGTACAATGATCCATTGTTTGCTTGAAAGCTTTCTCTAGTATATCCGAAATTTTCATGGAAAAATGGATAGGATTGGGCAAATTCTTTCCTTTTATGGGATTGAAACGTGAAAGGCAGACATTGTTATTCTTGACTGATGTTAAAATTTCCGCTATCGGAATTCATATTCATTAAATATTGGGATAATTTTGAACCATATTTACTTTGTGGGTTTTCTTCCCTCACTCTGATTATCTATCCGATGAACATCTATAAGAGTATCCTCTTATTGCTGTATAAATTGAAAATCGGCTTAATGTAACTGATTTCTATTCACGCCGATATTTTCTTCCTGTTGAGAATTATGTTTAACGAAAAGAGAACTATTTATTTTATTTTTGTTAAATTACACGATATATATATGGAATACGATGCACTATATGTCGTACAATTTGCGTAAGCGCGGCCGCTGGAAGGTTAATAATCAAATTCTTCAACGTTACTTAACGTTATAAGAGTAGAAAAGAAACTTTTTTAAAGTGAATTTGGTGGTAATTATGCGAATCGTGCTCTTTATTTATAAAATCTCTTGATTTTGTAGATTTTACTTTTCGATGTTTTGTCATCAAGAGAGCTATTTTGGACGTATCTCATAATATTTATCCGCGGTCAGATGACGAAGACGGCAACTGAGCCAACAATCCTCTCTCCATATTTCCATATTACACCAATGACGGGTCGTTTCACCCTGGACGTAAAATTCAGCAAACACCAAGCACATTTACACGGATGATATTTGCACACGAAATAATTCGAAATTTTTGCAATAATATAGTGGAAAAAACGATCAGTATCGTTGAGTTAGGGACTGGGAGACAGATATAAGAACTTTTGCAGATATGTAAAAAGGAAATATTGAAAAAAATTAAGAGAATCAAAAATACAATTGTAATCGGATGCAACTCATCTATCAGTTTAAGGTACATAAAAAAAGAGCACTAGAGAAAAAAATCCACGATACCCTAATGTGAGTTGTAGGGAGCCAGGAAGCTATTAGTTGCTCACTGAAACCGGAAAAAATATTTAAAAAACTCCATACCGTCAGGTTTTCTTGCAAAACTTATGTTTTTAGTTTAATTAAGCGTAAAATTTCTCTATTTGACCTGAAATCTGGTATCATATTCTTGAGTCAAAAAACCGTATCCAATAATCTATAATATAAAGCAGAAAATGCATGTACCTGACTGTCTGTCGGTCACAAGAACTCCTCCTAAACGGTGTACCGTAGCGACATGAAATTTGCACGCGACATTCTAGAGAACATTTCTAGTTCAACGGTGCTATTTTCAACTTTCAGAGTTAATTGGTTCTTGAGATATTTAATTAACTAACAAAAATTAGCCGCTGTTAAGCCTAATGCTTAGACGCTTTTTGACAATAACTTCTGAAATATTTATTAGACAACAATTATTTTTATGCCATTTTAAAAAGCTGAAAATTATCTTTTTCAATTCCTACTATTAGTTCACACTCTTCCTATATATATTTATATATTTTGTTCAAATTTTCAATCGTTAATAAAATATTTTTTATTCATCCACTCAAGTTCAAATACATTTTTTAAACTTGTAGTGGATGATACTTGATGTTTTCTCAAATATTAATTCATTAATTAAATTGAATTAATTAATTTCCACTTTTAGTTCTCTGAATGAGCTGCGAGACAATTTAGTACTTGATGTAGTATCTGTTTCAACGCAAGATTTTTCGCCGTTGTGAATTTTTAAAATGATTCAGTAATTCAGTAATAACGGACGGAAGCAAATGTGATCTCAGAAAGGTAACTCACGGTAATTTACTTTGAAATGTTACATTTTAAAAAGAAATTCGGTCTCGATAGTTTGAGTAAATGCTTGATTGGTCGCGTTCGAAATTGTAAGTACTAAGAAAATTAACATTTTATCTCATTTGTAAAACTTGGTGTTAATACTGTTTTCTCAAATATTAATTCATTAATTAAATTTGATTAATTATAAACGATAAAAATAGAAAGCGAATAAATAGTAACAAACAAAAATAATAGTCCAACACCATATATAGGAGGGAAAATTGCAAGAAAATTCGCTTTCTATTTTGCCACTTAATATTCTGATTCTGTCATATGTATATTAGGGTGGATCGCTCTTCTATGGAGAAAAAAAAATTATTATTAATCAAAACCTACCTATGCGGAAAAGATGTTCTATGGTATGGAGATTAAGAGAAAAATAAAATAAAAAATTAAATTTTAGGTTAAGAACCGCCGCAAGGGGGTTGAATTTTTGAAAAAAATGGAAAAATATCTAATTTTGATTATACGATTTTTTTAAAAAAATTATTAATTAAAACCTACCTATGCGGAAAAGAAGTTCTATGGTATGGAGATTAAGAGAAAAATAATAAAAAAATTTAAATTCAAAATTTAATACTGCCGCAAGGGGTTTGAATTTTCGAAAAAAATGAAAAAATACTGAATTTTGATTACACGATTTAAAAAAAAAAATATTATTATTCATCAAAACCTACTTATGCGTAAAAGATGTTCTATGGTATGGAGATTAAGAGAAAAATAATAAAACAATTTAAATTCTAAATTTAATACTAATGAAAGGGGGTTGAATTTTCAAAAAAAAAATGGAAAAATGCTTAATTTTGATTATTGATTATACGATTATAGATTCGAAATAATTGTTTTTTTAGCAATATAAATAAACACAAGTGATGATTAATGAGTAGTGAGTAGTATAATGTATATTGCAACATTTTATGACTCAGCTCCCCTCCCCACACCGTCAAATAAGTCAGGTTAAACAACTAGAGCAGTAGGCAATGACTTTGCGTGCTTTCAGAATTCTTCGAAGGGCTAATTCCCTTATGTGATTTCTGTCGTCAGCTAGCATTGATATCAGGACATTTTCTGGATGGTCAACAAATCAGTTTCTTTTAATAACAGGGTCTATGATATCCTTCAAATCATTCGAGAAATAACGCGATAGAACGATTGATCGATGCAAATGCTGTGCTTCATAAATTATGGTTTCGTTTTGATCTTGAACTACATAGACGCACAGACTTTTGTAATGAATGTTGTTAACGTCAAAAAAGCCTCGGATGAATTTTCGTGAGCTACATTGAACCTGAGAATTCTGTTCGCGATTCTAAGCCACCTTGAGTGACAAACTTTTCCAGGATTTATCTTCGACAGACTTTCTCTGCAATGTCAGCAGTTTATGACTTCACAAATTTCCATTAAGTACAGTTCATCAGAACTTAAGTCTTTCTTGTTAGTCACTTCACATAGCTTGTTTTATATTGGCGTGGATGAAACTACAGATAGCTTCTCGCATCCGGCCAACGATTTTCTTATTTCGCCAATCAGGCTTCTGGGCCCAGTGTTGGTTTTATCCACGTGCGCGAAACGATGACGTAGTGGAAGCTCGTTGGCTTGTAACTGGCACACAAACCATTGTAGTGAACGATTCAGGATCAGTTCCATGCTACCTATAATACCTCCTTTGACACCTGTGTTGACAGATGTTCCGTCAAAAGCAACTTTGTTACATCTATGGCATTGTTAACGCATGATAGAAAAACTATATATGTTATTTCCAATAATTTGCGCTCTACCGAAATTTGCAGACACGTGGCCGATGTACTCAGAGCCAGGTTCTTTTACCAAGCTTATGTGTTCTTCTATTATGACCTTTCTTCTGTTGTCTTCCATTGATAGAGTCCTGTCTTTTCTCCCATCGAAGTGTAAACCAAACTGGTCATGGTCATAATCTTTTATGACCTGAGACAATAGAGTGGTTCTTGCCTTTGTTCTCCCACGCCGAATTTTATTTCTGTCAACAACGTTCAAAACATTGCTTTCTGAGATAATGCCCACATCTTGAAGAGCAGCTGACACGATGGCAACGCCTGCTCGGTCGGAAATACCAAATCGGTCCAATGTTCTGACTGCAGCTAAAACTTTTTTCACTACAGGTAGTCCTGTGTGCACCCAACCGGCACAGTTGCTGTCATGGCATCAGTCACGTTGACGCGGGGCGGCGTTCTGTCACTACAGGCGTGACTGTGGGGAAGAATCCATGAAGTACCACTTCCGACTTATGGAGGCGTGGGAGGATAAAGCAGGAGACAGAAAAAAGATAGGATTGCCTACTGCTCTAGTTGTTTAGCCGGACAGATTTGACGGTGAGGGGAGGGGGAGCTGAGTCATAAAATGTTGCAATGTACATTATACTACACACTACTCATTAATCATCTCTTTTGGTTATTTATATTGCAAAAAAAAACAATTATTTCGAATCTAAAATCGTATAATCAATAATCAAAATTAAGTATTTTTCCATTTTTTTTTGAAAATTTAACCCCATTCCGGTAGTATTAAATTTATAATTTAAATTTTTTTATTATTTTTCTCTTAATCTCCATACCATAGAACATCTTTTCCGCATAAGTAGGTTTTGATTAATAATAATATTTTTTAAAATCGTATAATCAAAATTCAGTATTTTTCCATTTTTTTTCGAAAATTCAACCCCCTTGCGGCATAATTAAATTTTGAATTTAAGTTTTTTTTATTATTTTTCTCTTAATCCCATACCATAGAACATATTTTCCGCATAGGTAGGTTTTGATTAATAATAATTTTTTTTATAAAAATCGTATAATCAAAATTAGATATTTTTCCATTTTTTTCAAACATTCAACCCCCTTGCGGCGGTTTTTAACCTAAAATTTAATTTTTAATTTTATTTTTCCATTTATCTATATACCATAGAACATCTTTTCTGTATAGGTAGGATTTGAAATTCTGAAAAAAAATTTTCGATCCACCCTAATGTATATACGTATTTATATTAATTGTAATTATTTAATAAAAAGTAACTAAAATAAAATTTTTCTTTCTTGACCTAAGTAGGAATTGACTTTAAATTTTTTTATATATATTACTTGTTAATGATATTAATGCCATTGCGATGAAGTGTTTTCTCTTATTGTTATAAAGGTTTAAAAAAATATTTTTAACGCATTTTCTAACAATACTTGTTATTTTTATAGAAATAAATTCAAGCCAAATTACTGTTTCGCGCGCGGGCTTTTGCCAGTGTTAAATTTAATATAAGAAAATTGCTTTCTTTCAGCATAAACAACAACGTAGACTTTTCACTTCCGGTTTCCAGTTGTCGTATCATTAACAGCTTTTAATACGGTTACACATTGAGCCAATGACGTTAGTGAATTATTCTCTCGATGTTTTGTTTAATTTTCACAAATTTTTACTGGTCCTAATGAGTGTGTACTAAACCTTCAAGGCTACTTAGCCCGGTTCCTATCATAGGAATAGGAAAAAGAGAGGGAAAAGAAGATGTTCTAACGGTCTATCTGTCGCAAGAACTCCTCCTTAACGGCGAATAGTCTTGACATGAAATTTCCACATGCCATTCTGGGGTTCCGTTCCTAGATAATTCTACTTTTTCAAACTGTCAAAATAATAACTTCCTAAGATATTTAAATAAATAACGGAAATTAAGCCAATTTTCGGCGTTTTATCTCAGTGTTTCGTCAATAATTTCAGAAAAAATATATTGCGCTTAGATTATTTACATACCATCTTAAAGAGCAGAAGATTATCTTTTTAATGATTTCAAATTAAATTTTATGCTTTCTTTTTCTTAATTTAATAAACATTTTTAATTTATTTCATTCAGAATTTGTAACAATGCTTTCTGTTATTGCAATTAAATTCAAACCATTGATCGTTTTATCAAATCCTTCATTCCCGAATTTTTGCCATTGTGAAATTTATGATAAAAATATTGTTTTCTTTGAATGTTAATAGAAAGGCATAAATTTTATTTAGCTTTTATTTCATAGCATATACCTCTTTCAATATGTTTGCGCCACAACACAATGACGTTAATTACTCTCTTTCCGCTGTGCTTCATTTAATTTTACAAATTTTATTATGATCATAATGAGTGTTTAAAATCCTTCAATATTGTTGAGCCCACTTCCTACAGCAGAGGGAGGGCCTAAATAGAAAAAGAAAGAACAATATGAGGTTTTTCCGGTCAGTGACAAACAGATAATGTCTAAAAAAATTCGACGGGAGGCTGTCTCTGCGGAACGGCCGCTGGAATTGAGGGGCGTAGACTGATTTACCTTACACAACTGTGACTTTCTGTGTCTAAAGTTGTTCTATGTGATTAAAGTAGCTCTATGTGACTTGGACCCACGACCTATGCTCTATGACCTTCCTCTGTTAAACGAAACTAAAACCAACTCAACTCAGTTAAATCGATGGAAAGGACAGCTCAATTAAATCAATGTTTGTTGATAATAATTAATTAAGGACAGTTAATTAATTGATTACTCAACTGTGACTTTCTGTGACTAAAGTAGCTCTATGTGACTTTGACCTGTGACCTATGCTCTATGATCTTCCTCTGTTAAATGAATTAATCTGAATGAATTCATTAATCTGAAATGAATTAATTATTGATCTGTTAATATGCAGTTAATATACCGCTCAGAAACGATGCATGCGCGTGCATCTGCCTCTGTGACGTCATCAAAATTCTTCGTGATTTTCACCAACTTTGTAACTCGACTGTGACTAAACCATAATTACAAATTCTAAAAGTAATTTTGAAATCTTCATTGTCTACCTTTCTCTGTTATATGAATCTAAAATCAACTCTATATGTTATTTGGTTGCGGAGCTATAAGTGTTAAACTTTACCACGAAATTCGACATAATTCAACAATTCTTGGGTAATATTTCGCGTAAACGTAAGAACAATAAATAAATTTCCAAATATAATTGGATAGTCTGGGTGCGCGTGCATCGGTTGCCGTGACGTCATCAAAAGTTTATCGATTTTCACCAAGTTTGAAGCTCGACTGTGACTAAACATTAATTCCAAATTCTAAAATTATTTTTGCAATCTTCAATGTCAACCTTTCTCTGTTAAATGAAACTGAAGCTCTCTATGTTATTTGGTTGCGAATCTATAAGAGTTTAAAAATATCACAAAAAGCGTCATAATTTTCCCTTTCCCGACACACCATTAGACCACTATGAAGAGACGTAAGTTTACGTGAAAATGCAAGATATGAAAGAGTTTCTGCTGTTACCGCAGCAAAGATGGGGAGGGGAAAATGGAGTACGAAGGACTACAAAATTCTTGCCAGGTGGTTCAAACTAAAGAGAGAAAAAGAAAAGGGTGTTTCACTGCTGGTCCAAAGGGTCAGATGATTAACGAAAGACGCTTCGGCGAAAAAATTTGAAAGTTTTATAAGTACTTGGATTTGAAAATATTTTTTACCCGATCAACGCCGGAAATAACAGCTAGTGATTTTATATATTAATTTCATATTTCTAAGAGTGACACCCACCTTCAAGTTTGGTTGATATACGGAGTGAGGATGAATATGAGGATGAAAACACATTACTTTAACAGGACGAATCTAGCTAAGATTTTTCTGTTGATTAGGGACCCAACCATTTTCTCAGAGCGAACTTATGATCTATTCAGAGATTTAGGCCTTTCTGAAGATGGAGCTGAATTGCTAGGGTCAAGACTGAAAAATAAAAATCTGCTGACACCTGGAACTTCATTCTCCTGGTAAAGGAACCGAGAGAAGGAATCCACTCAGTTTTTCTCCAAAGAGGGAAATCTCGTTTTTTGTATCGAAGTTCAAGGGCTAAAGAAGTGCTTTGACATAGAATATGATCCATCCTTGTGGCGTTTATTCATAGATTCGTCTAAAACCAGCCTCAAAGCAGTCTTACTGCATAAAGGTAATTCATTTGCATCGCTTCCTTCAGGACGCTCGGTGTATTTAGAAGAAAACTGTAATGATCTGTCTGTGATTCTTGAGAAAGTCAACTATCAAGAACATCGTTGGATGGTTTGTGGAGACTTCTAAATGCTAACCATGTTGTTGGGTCAGCAGGCAGGTTACACAAAATATCCCTGCTTCTTATGCTTGTGGGATAGTTTAGCCAGAGACCTCCATTGGGCCAAAACTGACTGGTCACTTCGAGGTGTCTTAACACCCGGCTAAAAAAATGTCCTAAATACAACCTTTGTTCCACCTGCAAAGGTTTTATTACCACCTTTTCATATAAAATTAGGGCTTATGAAGCAATTTATTAAATCACTGCTTAAAGATGGGGAATATTTCAGGTATCTGTGTTCCAAGTTCCCAAAACTGTCAGAAGCCAAGAAAGAGAGAGTTTTTACTCGCCCCGACGTACGAAAACCGTTATCCGATTCCCACTTTTCAGAAACAATGGGGTACAAAGGAAAAGAAACGTGGGACTCTTTTAAGGATATAGTGCACAGGGTTTTGGAGAATATTAAAGACCCTCTATACAAAACCACTGCACAACGCATGTTGACAGCGTATGACGCTCAAGGATGCAAGATTAACTTAAAAGTTCATTTCCTACACTCCCATATTGACTATTTCCCAGAAAACTTAGGAGCCTATAGTGAAGAGCAGGGTGAAAGATTTCACCTGGATGTCCGTGATAACGAGAGCCGATACCAAGGAAGATGGGACGTCAACATGCTAACTGATTACTGTTGGATGCTCAGACGGGAAACAGACGATGGTAAGCGAAAGCGTATTCGGAAGAGCGTCAAAGAGAAGAAGAAAGGTTTCACAGACAAAAAAGAGTAAAAGTGTAGTGTTAAACATATCATGAAGGAATAGTTTTTTGTTTCTTTCTTCCAATTATAAGAAAAAATATGCGTAGTTAATTGTAATAAAATATTGATTTTTTTTCATCACAGTTATGCTTTTTTAATGTCAACTCCCAATGTTTTTTAAAAAATTCTCTACGTGATGGATGGAAATGGAGGTCATTTTTGGATTCAGCACCCGAGAAAAAGTTACCAAAAATATCCAATGCAGATGAAAATAATTTTTTTGCAGACCTGTGTTATATGCACCCGACGGAAGGTTAAAATTGCAGCTATATGATTCTGGAATATTCTACGATTGTATAAATGCCGAGTCCCAAAAGTAGTGAGCAAGTTCTCTGTTCTCTTATGTTACGAGTTTATTTTAACCTTTCAGCGGGCGCGCTTAAGCAAATTTTACGATATATCGTGCATCGTATTACATATATACATCGTGTTATTTTACAAAAATAAATGCAACTTTTATTTATGTTATCTGTTTTTATTAGCCTAACAGTAAACAAAGATTTTATAAATAAAATTGCACTTAAATTTATAAAAGAAGGATATAAATATATAATACGATAAACAATTCAAGTAGCTCTTGAAAACGCGCGCCCGCTGGAAGGTTAAGCTAATAAATATATTCTTTTCCTAACCCGTATTCTGTGATTCTTTAAATCTTCGTGACAATATTTTGAGATTAAAAAGAAAAGTTAATTTACTTAATCTAAAATTCTAACATGAAAATTGCCAGGACTGTTGAGTCAGTCGGCTAATTATAAAATCAACTGCTTTCTGTCCGCCACTAGATCTCTGCTCGCCAAGTTGTCTTGTTGACTATCGCTATCGGTCGCTATAGAAACCGTTTATCGTAGGAGGAAACCATTTCGGGTAGTAGACGTTTATTCAAGTTTGTTGCATTAGCGTACTTAGCTTCAACTTGGAAGGAATAATTCGATGCATAAATTACAGTGGTTAACTCCTTATGTGGTTTGTTTTCTCAACTATCTAATTAGACGACACCTTCTATTTAGGAAATGTGGCGTCATTCTAATTAACTTGAGAACTTAAAGCACAGTTTAAATTTTTATGTTTACCGTGAATCACTTTTTTTCAGTTTTTAATTTTAAAATTGTGGTAATTCGAGGCCCGGAAAATTTACGGACATACTATAAAGGATTAATAAACACGTAAGAAATTTCAATCTGAAGAGTTTAAATTCACAAGCTAGTCATTTACCATTTCTTTAAATATAAAACCAGTCATTTGCTCTTAAATTTGATTTAAATTCTATTCCTATTATTCTTATGCATTATTTATACGCCTTCTGAAAAGAGAGAAGTTTTTAAGAATATCTTTTTAAATCAATGAATCATATACTTAAATGCCCATGTATTCTTGTTATTAATTATAGCATCATTTGAAATGGCGGCAAAATAAAACTTTCATGAGTGAGATCTGTAATCCACATTATGGGTATAACAAAATGATTCACAAATTTTATTTCAGGTTGGATAGTTTATTATGCAGAAAATTGTGAACAGTTCTTCACCGTAATAATAACATTAAAAAAAAATAGGCATCATAAAAACAACAATCAAGATAAGTAACTATATTTAAAAAAGTTTTAGAAATGAACAAACATTGCATCTTTAAGATACATCACAATTTAAAATTTTTAAAAATGATAAAATACTATTTATCAGCGATTTCTATTTTGAATGAATTGAAAAAATTAAAAGTTTCGAGGATCTTCTATGCAGAATTACTGCGACGAATGTGCAAAGGAGTTTCAATCGTTATTTTGTTGAGATTAAATATTTCAATCACTAATTTGAAAAATTCTGAAGCATGCAAGTACATTCAAGAGCAAAATTGAAATGAGTAAAGCTGCTGGTTTGATTTTGATGATGTGAGCGTGAAGATACCCATTCTTTGTTTGAAATTGCTGAAAACTATGGCACAATTAAAACCACTTATGTCTTTGTATGTGAGATAATAGTTTTGGATTTGCACATCAGGAGTCGTTCTTAACTTGAAACTGGAAGGCCAAAACTAAATTCATATGGCCGCTCGTACCCCTGATTGTTTGACAAATTTAAATATAAATACGTATATATATATATACATTACACACACACATATATATGTGTGTGTGTTTCGTTTTTGTCATTTTCCACTAAATTAATTTTTTTTGAAAGAAATAATATATAAATGTAAAGTATTGTTGAAGATATACGTTATTTCCCGTTACATTTAAGCGATACTTTTCTGACAGCGAATTCGTTTTGAAGTTGAGATGTGCCCCCTCCCTTCAAAGGAAGCTGCTTAGAAAGCTTTTGTAAATTGTTCTACACCTTTGTAACTATTCGATGAAAACGGTTAAAATTTGGAATAATGCTTTTTGAATGCTGATTTTTTCAACCCGCATGCAAATTGTTTGGCATTTCTATTCATGACAAACAATTACCAAATGATTTTAAAAATTATAAAATTTATGAAATATGACTTTAAATAATAAAAATGTATAAATTTGCATTGATAACTGCGCACTTTCATATATATAATTAAAATTGTTGTTTTATGTATCATGAAATAAATCGAAAAAGCGAGAACCTCATCTAACATTTGGAGTTCAAAATTCAAAGTGTTCATAATTCATCAACTAAACTCAAAATTACAAAGTTTTATATGTATTGGAGCAAATTTAAATAGAAGAATTTGTATTTCTATTAGAAATTGGATGTTGTGATCTTCAAAAACTGAGATTTTGTAAATCTAAATTGGAAGACAAACTCTTGCATGAAAAATTTATACATTTAGACAGAGCATTTTTCTACAGCGACACACATTTACTGTTCAATTCTTAGATGCTAAAATTAGTCCCCTAATAATAAGCGGAAGTCCGATATTTTTTAGGACTGTTCCTGTAAATAAACTTGTTTCAGAAACGGATAAATCAAAATTAAATATAGCAAACAATTTTTTGTCATTTTCAAATAAGAAATGTGACAGCTGCACATAAATACGTTGAAAAATGCGTCATCAACTATGGAGATCGAGCTTTCCCAAATGTGACCTTGTCCTTTTTACTTTAATTGGGAGTTAAAAGGCAAATTAGATCACTAAAGTTTGACGTAAGGACCAATTAGCCTAAAATTCTCTACAATATTCATACGATATCTTAAACCGGGAGGAAGCGCATCGGGAATAATTTCAAAATAATTTATGCCTGAAATAATTTATTACAAAAAATTTACCTCTGAACGAAAAAATTCCAGATTCCTAGTAGCTGCACAGAAGGTCATTTATTTGCTGACCTGAATTTCTCTCTCATTTGTTATCTCAGAAATCAGACAGTTTGGCCTCCGAAGCCCGATGCGCTCGCTCACGTTTCTGTGTACGATTGCCAAAGTGAACAGATGGTGACAATTTATCGCTATTCGAACTACAAATATGAGATGCAAAGATTAAAAAAGCTTTCAGCTGAGAATCAACTAATTAAGATTCGATTAATGAAGAAAATAAAAAAATTGTTTCGGTTGAATTAGTTAAGAGATCATAAGTCGAATTCTGGAAAGGAATTAGACGATGATGGAATATTTGTGAGTCTACTAATTATTTAGAAGGCCGGAGTTAAAAAATGGTTAGTAAACGGTAAGATAGGTGGAATTAACAAAAGGTGTAAAAAATAACCTCGCAAAAAATAAGAGGACTTTTTCACACAACATCGTCATACAACTACCCGAAAACTTTGGTGAAACAAAATTTGTATAATCTGTTCAAAAGTCTTGGAAATGCTTATCGATGAGACAGATGATGCATCAATACTTATATCCATGCGAATTCAGGTAATTTTGGAAGGGAAAGCCAACCTTTTCATAAATATCTTGGAAGTATAAGCATTCATCGAACTTCTTCAATTAAATGCGCTCCCCAGAAAAAAAATTTATCTGAAAATTATTTTATTAATATTTCATATAATGTACACTAGTGCAACAAATATTTCCTATTAAAGTAAATGTAATTTTCTGCAAGTTTTGTTGAAAAAAATAGGTCCCCAGGCCTACGAAGCCCGACGCGCGTCCTCGCGTGTTTCTTGACAGTATCGTGAATATCGTAGCAACATCGCATCGTCCAGGTATCGTAAAATATTTCATGCTAATAGGGATAAATTGAGTTTTAAAGAATTTTTAGAAACATAATTAGAATATCATAATTAATATCAAAAGAAACACAATTAAATATCAAATAATAAATGAATAATTTTCTGCAAAAATGATAAAAATAGAATACCATTTAAATTGAAGAGATTATATTGAAAAAGTTCAGAATAGTTTCTTACCTTTCAATTTCAAAATATTAACTAATAGTATTTCGAATTTAAAGCGTTTAAAGTAATAAAGAATGAATTTATGAATTCAAGGAATGAAACAGTCATACACATAAACTTAATTCAAGATTTCAAAAAAGATGACTTCACCTCAGGAAAATAATTTGAGTTATAATAAAACAGTTTTCTGTATGAGGCAGGAAGCAATTTTTTAAATTTTATTTTATAGAATTTGAAGCCCTGAATGATTGATTACCTCCACCTATTATACTTACTTAATCAATAACCAGAAAAGTACACAAACAAAATCGATATCGCAATTAAAATCAAACTAATTTTCTATCAAATGAATTTTAAGGTTGAAATGAATGAAATAGAATTGATTTGCAAATCAATAATTCTATCATATGTAGATTTAATACTTTATAAATTTAAATTAATATCCTGTTCGGTATCCAAGGAAATACACAAACATTGTATTTAGAGGAAGTATTTTTAAAATGTATAAATCAATATTTTAGTTATGAAAACTACTTTCATTATCTTCATGAAAACTTAATTAGCATATCGAATTAAACCTGAAACAACAAAGCTTTGTAAAATTTATTAAATCACCAAAACTAAATTTTGCTCTACTACCTGATATACCCGGAGATGGTCGGGATGAGAATGTTTTCATGTCTTGAACTATTAAAATTGAACTCTTCAATTAATAGCCACCAGGCTATCACTAAAATCTTCCTTATGGTTTTTTTATGCACTGAGAAATATTCTAAGAACTTATACCTTATCAAAAGATACAGTTACAACATAACAAATTAGCTGCTTGACGGCACCGTGAAATAAAGTCCATGTGTAAGAAAATGAAAATAAACAGGGTGGTCATAAATTATTAGACCCATTTCAAAAATAAATAAATGAAACTAATAATGTTACAACTGCGTTTTTCTAATGAGAGAGAAAATTAAAAAGTTATTTTTCAGATAGGCAACGCGCAGTTACTATGTTCTAGGGAGTCGTAAATTATTGGATATCTCCCACCTATGAGAGCCTTTATCTGCGAAAGTATTAAAGCTAGAAGAAAATTAAAAGCATATATTTATAGAGAATTTGACGCTCTTTAATTTGTTAAATCAATTGTAGTTCGGAAACTGAATAGTTTTCTAGATATAGAAGAAAACCAGAAAACGCGCATCGGCTTCTGCTGATCGGTACCCATTGCGTATGGAAATCTCTCGCTTTAGCAAATTTAGATCGCCGTAACGGTACGCCACCTATCTGAAAAAACTTTTTTATTTGCTGTCTCATTTAATGAAGATGCAGTTGCAACATTATTTGTTTATTAATTTTTTAAATGGGTCAAATAATTTATAGCTACCCTGTATTTAATGTTAGTACTCGAAGCAATGCCAAAGCTTAATCAAATAAACTCATTTTCAAAATATATCTATGTAGATACTTAAAAATGTTTGTGAAAAAATATTTTTAATATCAAATATTTTAATCCACAAATCCTCATACTGTGGTTTTCAAATATTTAATTGATTTTTAATTAATTAAAAATTGATTGAAATTTTAAGGTTTTACCTAAATAACTGCGGAGACATTATCGCAAGAAAACCATTTTTACACCACTTAGTCAGATTAGTTTTTTAGTGACACCAATTTTTTCTTGGTGCATTTTTCTTTTTATTTTATTAAAATACAGGGCGGTGTTAAATTATTGGACCCATTTCGAAAATTAATAAAATAAAACCTATACTTCGTAGTGACTTCGATTTTTTTTAATGAAAGAGTAGCTCAAAGCCTTTTTCAGGTAGCTAACGCGCCGCTACGCAATCCAACGCAAGTGTCAAAATGACTACCTTACAGAAGAATTGACGTTTATCACGTATCTGGTTCTACGAAAGCAAGCTAATTGTAACAGATCAAAGAATTATTCTGTTAGAGTATCGAAAGCGTCGGTCTCCAAGTAAGAACTCCAGTGAGCGTTGGTATAAGCAATAATTTTCGACCACACTGTATATCTAAGGCATTGTAATTTTACGCGTTTTCCCAATAAATTTTGTTAAATTTCAGCGACAGCTCAAGCAAATTTGGAACATTAAATAAATAACAGATCTGTGAACAACCTTGAGTCAGAAAAAGATAGAAAAACTGCTTTTTAAGCCAGTCTACTCTTTAATCCCGACTTTTTTCTGCTAACTCCTTTAAAACTGGAACTTTTTGGGAGTAAACGACATTAATTGGACTCTCCCAGGATGGCAGGTCATTTTCTTCACCCCACCTCTGCTATAACCTTCTCTTAAGGCGTACTGAAATGGGCTGTGGTTGGCAAGAATAATTGGTCCCCCTACGGCGATTTCTTCTAAGAAATCGCTGAAAGTTACCTCCCCTTAGAAAAAACCAACCTCCTCAGACCGGCCTTCGTCGCTGTTAAGGGGAAATTTTTAGACCGCTTGCTACCGCCTCGCTCGGTATGAAATGGTTAATAAGTTTTCCTTGCCCACCCTCCCCTATACTTTCATTTTAAAACTTTTACAATTTGAGGTCTGAGAACTTCAACAGAAGTGGCATCTTTTTTGCTCAATCTTCTAACTACGTCCGCACGATTGCCGTACCATTTCACTACAGAGATTTTGCCAGCTTCTGTAACACATTTCTACCTCGTTCCTACATTTTCAATTTTGCAGCAATTTTGATAGTTAATAATTGAACAATAACTGTAAAATATGCAAAATTGACATCCAATACAATGTTTTTCAGAAGAAATATCGTTAACTGTAAAACAAAGTAAAAGTTTTGTACTATAGATACTTGGTGTTCTAATAATAGAACAAGTATAAAAATTCATGTTGTTTGCTCTAAGCCCCGATGTCCTATTAGTAGAACAAATGTTTGATTCTCATTTGCAGTGCAATTTCTGATTTTTTTTATGTTAAAAGCTCTGAATTAGGCAGAAATAGTATGATATATGCTATGGAATTTTTTAAGAAGCAGAGGATTAAATATAATAATGTTTCCCATGATGAAAAAAACATGCACTTGCGTTTTGACTGCAGATGGTCAGAAGCCTCCATTATTTTCTCTGTTACGACTATGCTGCCATTTATTGAGCAGAAATAAAAGCATCTTACTATTCTTGATTGTATAATTAGAAGGACCTAGAGTTTTGAAGTTTAAATTCTAAAAATTGGGAATCTAGAGTAGTATAAAGATGTGTCCTAATACTAGGACGCCAGGACTGAAGGAGTTAAACATCGCAAGAGTTATGTGGAGCAAAAAATCAAAATCTTTGAGTGAGAAATTTAGAATGAGTTTCAAATTCTCATATTCAATACAACTGCTAAGTTACACTTTAAAAATTTTGCAGATACTTGGCAGTTCTTTGACAAGGTCCTATTACGAAACTGACTGTCATCAAGTCACCGAATACCTGACAACTCAGGGAATTACTTTTTCTTTAAAATTACAAGTCAAGCAACGTTCCTAAAGGAAATTTCTCAGCTTCATTTGTACCATTAAGTAGCAGATTTCCCACGTAACATGGGAAATGCATCACTGGACTCAGAAAAAATACAGGTTTCATTTCTCTATATAAACAGAAAAATAGGAATTGTAAAAATTTAGTTAATAAAATAATAATGGTGTTTCTAATTACTTTTGTGAATGTTTACCTCGCTGAAAAGATGTATCAATAAGAATACCAAGCATGTTTTGACAATGTAAAGTATTTGTTAATGAATTTTCACGTGTAGTTTGGCAAAATGATTTCTTTGTGCATCATTTTGCCAAACTGCCATAGAAATTAAGTATGAAGTTTTTGTGGTTAGTGTGGAGTTTACGGTAGCCACTTACTTCGTTCCTCTTAGGATCGCCAACTCTTTGTCGCCAAGAACGGAGGTAGAGAATCTTCCCTCCTTATCTTTATAATAAGTCTTACCTTTCCGTCTCGATACTCCAAGCTTCCTTCCCAAAACTCTTTAGTAATATTTCCATTAAAATATATTTCATGAATTGCCTGTGTGATTTCCTCGTACGAATTGTTTACAAAAAGTCCGAATTTTGGAATCTGAAAGGAAATTTAAACAATGAAGGAAAAATTCATGAATTTTCGCAACTTATATTTTTAAAATTTAAAAACATCTCTTCATCGCAGTCTTTAAAGGTTTATCAAACGTAGTCACTCATTCTGGAGACAGCATTGTTTCCAGGAACACCAGAACATTATAATTTTTCTCTAAAGGAGGAATTTTCTTTATCCCCGTGAATTCACCAACTTATATATAACTTCCTAAGTTATATTTACAGTATTGAACCAATCAATGAACAATGTTTAAAACCTCTATAATACACAAATTTTAGTCAATGCATTTACAAAAAAAAATATATATATATATTTGCTTAATAAAGTTATATAAAAATGTACTGGAACAGATGTATAGTAAATTTTACACTCGAGAGTGGATGTAGTTATCAAATTTTTATAACATGAACCATTTGGGTAGAATCGTGGGATAAGCATACTTTCGAAAATATAAAAATGCACTATTCGAAGGAACTAAACAGGAGAAAGCATCTCTTAACATGACCAACGAAACAGGAATAAATATCTATAAGTCTGAAAAACTATGATTTTTTTCTCTCTCTCTCTCTCTGTTTGAATGCGAATTATTTACACAAACTTTTGTTTTCATCAGTATTAACAAATTGATTATCCGTATTTAGAATATTAAAGTATTTTTTATCGTATTATTATTAAAATTAAATGCTTGCTTTTATCAGTATTGACAAAAACCTTTACCAAAATGATTCAAATGTTTTTATAGTGCCAAAATCGCATATGAGTTGGCAGAACGTTCAGTTAATCGACCACAGTCTTAAACCGAATTCAAAAGATTAAAATCCTTACATATACATCATTTTTTGTTCCATCTAAAAACATTTATGCCAAATGTAAAGAAAATCGAGCAAAGTGTTTGGACGAGATTGGGTCACAAACAAATTTACAGACAGATAAAATTCTGTATGGCTGAGTTAAAACATAGACTTATTAACAACCTAGTTTAAAACTAGAATGATTGATACGACTTCTTATTGAAATTGGTGAACAAAAAGAGAAATTTTTATAGCATTCTTTTTAAAATTGAGTTCCAATGTTTAATCTCAAAACATTAGCTTTCTCTAAGAAATTTTCGTTTTAAAGAAACATTTTTTTCACTTGCCTAGCAGAGTTTTTTTGGGTATAAAATCTTTATATCTGATGTGATTTCAAGTTAAACTCAAAGCTAATTTCAAATGCTGATTAAGGATGTCGAAGATGAAAAATGGAATAGTAAAATTCTAGCATAGTCATAGAAACAACTATGAAATTAATTTCGAGAAACAGTTACACAACTCATGCAATTAATTGAGAAATAAAGTTCTCAAGTTATGCAATTCTGTAAGAAAAGTAATTGAGAAATAATAAGAAGAACGACTAGATTCGAAGAATTGTCCTTGTATATAAAAGCATTCAATTCACAAACTTCTGTGATGTTTACTATACTATCACACAAATTGGGATATTCAGTGCAAAATTTGCTTCTTTTAAAACTGAAAATTAAAAAAATACATACATATCATCAACTGCGCATAAAATACTGTTATAGCAAACCATATATTCAATAAATCTTATCACAGTATTACTGAGATAATCCGAATTTTAATTTATTACTTATGAGCACGATATCCTAAAAATAAAGATTTATACTCAGAAATCACTGCAAGACTAGTAGAGAATAACTTGAACTTGAATTAGAGGGGTTATGGAATTTGAAGCAACAAAGGCTGTAATCCCCAGTAGAGAATAAGTAGCTCTATCTACAAAGGTGTGGCCGAAATTTTCCTTCCAGGTAGTAAGTTCCGCTTTGAGTCGCTTTTGAAGGACGCGATAATTGAATGCAGATATGCAATTAGGAACCAATTACCAAATTTCTAATTGCCAGACCTTGTATCAAATTGAGTATTCAAAACTCTGTTTGAAGATGTTAATTAATGTTTAAATTTGAGTTTTTTATTGTTACGGCTTAAGGATACGTTGAAAATATTAAATAAGATGTCCCTATTGCTGTATTCTGAATATTTACTTCAACTAAAAGCCTCATTCTGCGGAAAGGCTGCCATAATTGTTCGTTACCGCTCATTATGGCGACTTCTAAGGCTTGTTTGGAGGTTAAACTTTTAATCGAACAATTTAATAATCACTGGTGGTTGAATTTTTAACCAAACAATTTCGCTAATGACAATCGTTACATTTAGAATTTAGACAGGTATTTTAGCCTTTATAAATGAGAAGAATTAAACGCATTCAAAGTCTCGAAGAACACAGAATTCAACGCTTTGTGTACTGAAGAAGGAATTGGCTCGAACGTGGCGCTTTATGCAGTATCCAAATGGATTTGGCGATTGCCTGAGTCGGAAGGTTTCCGGGAAACAGTGTGCGAATCCAAAATAAGCAAAATAGAAAACTCCTCGTTAATTATAATAATAAAATTTAAAAGGATAATTTTGAGTTATCGTGTTTACTTGCACACATGGGCGGACAGGCAGACTTCTCTTTGGCAGATTTTGTCCAAAGTTTGAGAGACATCTAAAATGTTGGTGTGGAGGCCCCACTGTAACAAATTTCTTCGCCAAATTACGGGCAGTGACTGGCAGCCGGAGGTCCGTCCATTGCCCGTTAAAATACATTTTGCCCGTAAAACATTCTGCCCGTGATTTTATGAATGTGGCCATAAACCTATGGCCGTAATTTCCTGGCCACAGACCGTAAATTCGGAAGTTGACCGTATAAAAGCTCCCATTACTTCCTGGTCAGTGCCCGTAATTTTGGAAGCTCACCGTATAAAAGTGCCCATGATTTCCTGGCCACTGATCGTAAATTTGGAAGTTGACTGTATGAAAGTGCCCGTGATTTCATGGTCGCTGCCCACAATTTTGGAAACTTAACCGTATAAAAATGGCTGCCATTTTCTGGCAACTGCTTACAATTTTGTAAGTTGTCTGTATAAAAGTATTCGTTACTTTGCGAATAGCTCCTTTTAAATCTGGAAGTTTTCCGAATAAAATTACTCGTTATGTTCTGGATCATGCTCACAATTTTTAAAAGCTGACCTAATAGAAATATCTCTAACTTCTGACTATGACTTAGAATTTTGGTTCATGACCACATAAAAATGACCATAAATTTGAATGCTGACCACCTAAAACTGCCCCTCAATTTCTGACCACAAATCCAAATTTTTTAATTTGCTCGTACGAAAATGCTCATTAATTTGGAAGTTACCCGCCCCCCCCCCCCCAAAAAAAACGTAGAAATTTGTTCCTGACCCCGGCTCATATGTTAGGAGCCGATTGTATTAAAAAGAGCCCATTATGGAGGTACTGTAGAGGTTTCTTCAAAACCAGTATACATATAATCAGAAATAAATTAATTATACTCGGAAGACAGAAGCCGGGAATCAAAATATCTTAAAAAAACTTGAATAAATTTTATGAAATATTTAGTACATCATTTCACTATGTGTAATAATGTACAGGTATTATAGAACACTAAACTTTTAGTATACAGTTAGTTACTTTATAAGTCATAAAGAAAATTTTAGACCAGAGACAATGTATAACTGTGCAATAGGCATTAAGTTAATGACCAACTACTTATTTTCCCTAAGGCTAAATTGTTTTTGTACCACTAGCCAAAGAAACAAAATTTGACTTTGAAATCTTGTTGTTTTTTCGGTTAAATATACTTTTCCATTAATGGAAAACACAACATGTTAAATTTAATATAGTTAACCTCAACAAGTTCTCACTGTTCAGCCCACATGTATAGCACTGACCTAGTTGATATATGAATTCTTAAATCTTATTCACACTGCAATGTAATAAAATGAAGAGGTATGATGCCCCACTCTTTCTCCAGTATATAATGAATTACAAACATAAACAGTGAACAGATATACGAATTATAGTTGTATACGACAGATAAATTAAACATTAAATTATGAAATATGATCTTAAATCACTTAGTGAAATTATGTTCAAATAACAGGTAAAGCAATTCAATTGAATAAAAAACAATTTATTAAAAATATGACTTACAAAAACATATATACAGACATTTATACACATAGACAATTAGTTGTAAAATTATACATACTAACAGTACGTGCATGGCGTTGCCTGTGGAATCAGGACGTCAACAAAATGGAAAAAAAAACACCCACAATGGCATGAAAAAGTTTTGAAAACAGAAGATACACATTATTGATTTTCCCTCTTATTTTTTTCGCGACAATTAGAAAAGTTAATCCAAAACAATATTAAAAAATTACAACGTGAAAATCATTATTATACTGCAAGTAAAGTATACGAGAAGAATAAATACGTTAGATACTGCCGAAAATAATAATCAAAGTCATTCAATTGAAGGTTATGACGTCACCTGTCCCGGTCAGCCAATCAAATTGCCAGCTATATTCCGGAAAAGTGTTGCCGGAAAAATTTTGGGGAGAAAGAAGGAAAAAAAACAGTAACTAGTTAAAATATGTAACACCAAACTCCATGCTTATAATTATAATTGAAAAAAAATGCATAATTTGTTGCAAGATTATGTTGCAAGATGAACACAATTATACCGAACTATTTGCAACTGATGTAAATTTGTGTTATGCATAAATATTATGAAGTGGAATCCGAAAATGAAAAATAAAAAGTTCTTGATAACATATAATCCCTTCAATATTTAAATATCTATATAAAAACTATGCATGCAAAGAGAATTAAAGCATATCACAAGCTTCATAGGTCCATCATAATTGAAGAGCCGAGTGGATGAACATTGGGCTGAGCCGAAAAACACTCTTTTTCGAAATCGCTATTCTAATAGTGCGGAAAAGGTTCTATATGGGTTCAATAAACACGGTGTAAAATATTTTTTTGAATGGATAATATCTTCTGCCCCCGCATCGCACTTGGATTTTGGAAATTTGGTAAAAATTGGCAATTTTTACTCGGCGTAGGAAATATAATTATTTTTCAATATTGCTATTCTAATAGAGTGGAAGATATGCCCACTGGGTTCAATAAGAAAGGCATAAAATATTTTTTCGATCGAATAATATCTTCTGTTCCTTCATCGCAATTGAAATTTTGCAATTTTTGAAGAAAAGTGCACTTTTTCTTGTCTTTTCATACAGGAAGCGACTTCAGAATATTGCTGATAATGCTGATAGAAAGGCTCACAATTTATATTTGAATCATACACAAGCAACGCCTAACGCAGGGTATGTGGATTATGAAGATGGAGAAACGGATTGTTCTTCAGATATATCTGAAGTAGATTTAAATCTGTACACTTACAAACCATCGACATGGAACCGTTTAATTTCTCTTACTGATCCTAAGCACAAACAGTTAACTCCGTTTGTATCTAAATCATCACAAATGCGACTTGGCAGCCCTACAATTGTTGTGGTTGGAGACAGTTTTGGAGTCTCGAACCGGGCTGTGGCTGCAATTGGTTTAAGTGTTCTTCACGATGTCGGTCTCATAACTACCAACAACTCAGATTTGGTGGTTGTCAAAAACAAGCTGCGAAGGGAAAAGGCTAAAGTTAGAAAGGATTTAAGATTTCAAGCTTTAAGTGAAGCTCAGGCATTACCGTTGAAGGGGCTGTATTTCGATGGTCGTAAAGATTCTACATTGATAGAGGAGAGA
>BGPR01007435.1:12501-26508 GCA_013235015.1 Araneus ventricosus | reverse complement strand
TGTTTACAGGTCTACGGCGCATGCCCTTAATTTCACCTCATTTCCATCTGGTCGGCGTACGAATTTGAATAATACTTTATTTTAAATTCTGGATCATTTACAAAACGATATTTTTCAATAATCAGTTGCTTCTCTTCTGAAGATTTTCATTCATTTAATTCATTGATTCTCTTTCTCTGCGTTGCTAATTATGTCTTCCAAATATCTAACAAGGAGTGTTTTTTCTGGAAACAATAGTTCCCTTTCTACGTTTCATCGTCTTCAGACGTCGTGTTTTTCCTGTGTTCGTGCTTTCCCTGTGTGTTTCGTTTCTCAATGAAAAAGCGAAGCTACAAGGGGCCCGCTTTGCTGAAAGTGAAGCCGCTGATGTTTTTTTTAAATTAAAAAAATTTGCCCGGTTCACACTTACAATGTCGAAGGCATTGCGTGCTCAATGTCTCGTTTTGAGATGCTATAAGCATCGAATACACAGGAGACCTAAACAAACTCACTGCGCATCCTAAACAAATTTGGCA
Organism: Araneus ventricosus; assembly: GCA_013235015.1. Lineage (NCBI taxonomy): Eukaryota > Metazoa > Arthropoda > Arachnida > Araneae > Araneidae > Araneus > Araneus ventricosus. The sequence goes on along the minus strand of BGPR01007435.1, from coordinate 25,993 downwards.
ACGTCAAATAAATTTGTTCCAAAGAAAATTGGCGAGAAAATAGTAAGCACCCTAAACTCCATGTTTACCTTGGGCTGCATGGCTAGTTATTTTATTTTGATTTGCCTTTATTTCATTAGGCTTATTTCTCGACTCATTTCCCAAATAAGAAAATTTCAAAATTATAAAATTTAATTTTTTGTAAGATAACCATCTTTTCTTTAATAAAATATTTCACAAATAATGCCAAATCATATGAAACGATTCCTTCAGAAAGGTCGTGGCCAAGGCAAGGTGGCAATCCAGGCTCACAAACATAAAAATATGCCAACTTATTGAATAGTAATGGAAACCTAATTCCTTCAAATGACTCATTACCTAAAATGTTGACACAACTCCAGTCATATCTTTCTTTTGTTCGTGTCTAACCAACTGAAAATGGTTTTTTACGAAATTCATGTTTTGTTATTAGACAATAACAGCTGCAGGCATCAAATGCGCAGAAGACCTATAAAAACTCACTGCGCATTCTAAACAGTGTTTGGCGACGGCAAATAAAATTGGCGAGAAAATGGTGTGCACTCTAAACTCCAGGTTTACCAAAAATGAAAGCATACGTGCAGAAAAAATGATACTGAGAAATCTGCATAGTATAATTTGTCGAAGAGTAACTGAAAAACAAAAACAGACTAATATTATTTAATTCTTCAAAAAAAGTGAGGTAAACTACATTTGTTTTTCTTTTTAATTAATTTTCTTTTCAACCTAAATAACATTCAAATTTATTGTTAATTCTTTTTCTTTTGTATTAATTAAACTGTTAATGTCTTATTGTATAATAATTTTACATTTTCTATCATTTTTCCAAAATTTTTCATCAAAATTTGCATAAATTGGATTATCCAGGATATTCGCTTATCCGGGACGAAGCATTTCCTGACCATCCTGGTTAATCGAGAGTCTACTGTAATTACTCTTCAATGTGTGTACACATGTGCACAATACATAAACTTATACATAACTCACACACACATCCCCTTATTACACATAAATAACTTATACTTAAACTCACGCATACTTATATATGTACAAATATATAATAGGTATATATTATAGGAATATGGACACACACACACAAGAAAACATATACAAGGTAATAATCATGGTACTAGATTTACTAAAAGACAAAAATTTCTCAAAATCACTTTTTATTATAAGTTCTTTAGTGATCAGCACAATGTGCACTTTGTTTTTAACTCGTGATATACCCATAGTTTTGAATTAAGCATTATTTCAGACATACGCGATTTGTCTTCTGTTGAAATTTTCCCACTTAGTGATAAAAAAGTCGCTGTTTTTTGTTAATAGTAACCGTTTTTCCTGAAAATAGTCGCTTTTTTGCCATTTTTACACGAAAATAGTCTCCATAGCCACCCAGGCCCAATTTTAGTAACAAATAGTTCCGCTGGGAATCCTATACGTACATACACACACACATATATATATATATATTTGCATATACACACACATAGGGTAGATGCTCCAGTTTTGGCCACATTGGATATGTTTTCCCAATAATTAACCAGTAATTTCAAATTAACTAATAAAAGGATTTCAATACTTTAAACAATCCTTATTTTACTATTTTTCTTAAACATGTGACTTCTAAAAAAATTAAATGCATGATCATATATTGTATACTCACAACTGTTACGTTTTTTGTTAAGGAACAATATTTTATAAGTTTGAACAAGTATTTTATAAGGAACAAGTATTTCATCATCAAGCTCTCAGAATTAAATGATTAATCTAAAACTGATTACTCTTGTGATTTATGATGTAAGCTTTCTTTTTATTCTGATTTCATATCAAAATTAATTGTTTTTAAGATTAAATGGGTGGTGGCCAAAACTGGTACTTTAAATTTACTATATGTTCCAGTTTTGGCCATGCAGATGGTCAAAAGTGGAACACTACATGTTCCAGTTTTGGCCACATAACTTCATTATTGTGTTTTGAGCCATTACATAAATTTAAGAATATCTGGATGAAATAAAATCAACTAATTTAGTGTTGTTTTTAAAATAAAAGCAACTAACTTAATTTTATTTCTAAAATAAAAGCAACTGATTTAGTTTTGCTTCTAAAATGAGAAGCAACTGATATAGCTTTGTTTCTGAAATAAAAGTTACTGATTTAGTTTTGTTTCCAAAATAAAATTAATTGATTTAGTTTTGTTTCCAAAATAAAATTAACTGATTAAGTTTTGCTTGTTTTCATTTTACATAGTACTGGGCTCCAATTAAAAATAAGAAGGCAGGTAGCATTTCCATAAAAAAATGTTGCTACTCACCATGTAAAGTTGGTAATGCAGTTAAGGCCATTCAAAATGGAATGTCAAAAACATCTCCATTTTGAATGTTTACCTCACATTTATGTTAGAAAATTTCAACTTGAGGAACCCGGACTCGAGTGATGAGGAATATTCTTTTATATGCATGGATTGCTCTAATTTTAAAAATGATTCTGATGAATTTGATTAATATTGCAATTAAAAATTGTAAAAAAACATATTTGTGGATTTTTTTAGCGAGTATAATAATGCAAATTCTTGATTTGTAAGATTTTTAAAAAATCTATGCTTTTGCAATGTAAGTTTGTTCCTCTCCCCATTTTTTGCTTCATATTTTATCAAAAACAATTATGAGAGTATGTATAGTTTGTATTTGATCAGCCAAATTAAAATTGTTTTGTGCATTCCTGTTTCTTTTTTAGAAAACTGAAATCTGCAGCCAAAATCAGTTTGGTAAATTTTATTACATATCCTTATAAATTCATAAAAAAAAATCGCATTTAAAATGACAGAAAATAATGTACCAAAATATATATTTCTGTTAAAAATATAATCTCTAAATCTAAAATATTCTTCAGAAAATTGAAAATTTTTATAGCTAGCAGAAGGCCAATAAAATTTGCTAAAGAATAGTATAAGTATGATTTAATATGCTTTAAACAGTCATCCACTGTGAAATTTCTATTTAAAATTTTCTCTTTTCTTAAGGTGGCCAAAACTGGAGCATCTACCCTATATATTTGCATATACACACATATATATTTGTATATACACACACATATATATATTTGTATATACACACACATATATATTTGCATATACACACATATATATTAGCATATACACACATATATATTTGCATATACATACTCAGATACATACACAGAAACACACAGATATATAGAATGTATCTATGCATAGATAAAATTTAATGTGGGAATAGAAAGTGCGACTGTTCTATAGCAGATTATCTATTTCACCTGATGAATTATTAAAATCACTTTTACAGTGGTTTCAACATATTTGAGAAAAATCTGAAAAATATCTTAAATACTGCTGCAGGTACATAAAAGCACACAGAACTCTCAATAGAAATTATTATTTTTTTTTTACTATAGAATGCTAATAATCGAAATTACTGTAAAGAAAGAATTTAACAGGGTTTCAGAATATAAATTGTAAACTTTTGCTACGGAAATTTGCAAAGTTGTCTCATAAAATATTTTAACAAATAAAACATTAGCGAGAAATTAACACATAAGTTAGTACCAAACTATAAGCAGTCCACTGCACGTTACGTTTTAAATAACGAAGTACTAAAAATAAAACAATAAACAACATAAAGGTACAGAATAATGTACTTATCTTACCTTCTAATTAATAATCCAGAACTTCCTTGGGAAAGTCAGGGTTGTCGCTTCGATTGTCCACAAAATACGGTCAATGGCGTCCGTCCTTAATCCTTCCCGCTCAATCTTACGGTTAGTACGTCGTCCTGATTGACCAATGAAAAGCGTCCGTGATAAAAATAGGGAAAATTAAGGTATCCGACTGTAAAATCGGAAACATCCTGACAACAATATAAGGGTTATGCCCGTAAAAAGGGAAAGTGCCCCTGACCGTAAAAATAATGGGAAGTGGCTGTGAAATTACGGAAATGTTTGAGAGTGCCGCATAAAAAAATTGCATTCCCCCAGATAGTTCCATTTCGAGTTATTGTGCTCACAAACAGAGAGATAGAAATAAAACTCGAAAATATAATTTTTCAGACTCGGGCAGTATTCAGGAAGCTTTTTTCCTAACTCTCGTTCTAAGACGTGGAGATTCATCGAAATCTCGAAGTCGAAGGAAGAGTTAAATGAAATCTTTAAAAATTCCTATGTATTTTAGACATGAATCTTAAATTAAGGTGAATAAGAATCGCTATTTTCGAAAAACAACAAAATCTTAGCATATTCTCTGACAGCATACGATTTAATGATCTGCAAGGATAAAGAAGCGATTTATTTTTACATTGCAGTGACTTGAAAATAAAATTGAATTCTGTTCCATTCATGTCATTTTGCATTACAATTAAAATGAATGCTATAGAATTCATTTGCGCAAACGTCATAAATTCAGATTTAAAAAAATTTCTTCATTTATTTTTACTTACGGATTTAGGTTGCAAAATGTCGCAGGAGGAAGTTCAAATTCATCAGGATAGGTGAATTGAATTTTAGTCGTGGTAGGGTTTTTTTTTTTTTTTTTTTTTTTTTTTTTTGTGGTAGACCAGTAAGAATTTCGCAGACTGAAAAAAGAAGAGTGTGAAATATAAAATCAAGATTATCACCTTCAGGGTTCTCCAGACAATTGACACACTTCTTATGCAAATTCTTCACTCTGAGTTTGGCTGCTTTATAGGGAAGAAGGCGTTTTTGGGTCATTATATCAATAATTCTTTCTGTCTTTTGAAAATGCTGTCAAAATCATATCAAGAATCACCCATGTTCATCTTCAGTAGTCTAATTTGTCTTTTCTTTCTTGTCCAAAATTAGCTCCCACCTGGGGATAACACGAGTACTTGGATGAAAAGACGCCGATAAGTATGCTGGTTCTCGATCTTGGACGTGACTACAATAATGGGGTGGAGGCATGGTCATTTCTCTTGTGATAGTACTTTCTTTCATAGGGATGGAGCGGGCCGTGGCCGGCGATGGCTACAAGGACTCCAGCCTCAGTACTCCAGCTATTGTAACGATTGTCATTCAGTTTTACCCGGATGCTACGGCAGGGTGGGGTGACTCAGTTTTCTGAATGCATGTTGAAAATTAGAAGTCCAATTTCAAAAAACCGAAGTAAGCATTGTTTATTTATTTCGAAATATATGAAAAAATGCAAAAGCCCTCTGATCTTATATTACATATTAAGCTTCCTATGTAATTATACTCTGTTCGTTGAGTCTTTGAGACAAAGTCAAAATCACAAAATATTGCTGAAAAAAGTTCATCGTTTCTCTAAAAACTGTTTTCTGACATATGGTGCATATGGCAATTAATAGTTTTCGTTAGTTTTTACTGTTTCATTTATGGTCATATGTTTTTTAGTGCAATCAGAATTACAACGTCTTCTCGCACAGTCCTTTAACCCATATTGTACCAAGCATTGAAAAAAATTAATATTTTTTGTTAAATCTTAAATATGTGTTTCTCTAAGCCTATGCATACACATAAAATAAAAAAAAACTTACCAATCTTTTATTAGTTTAGTCGGGACCGGCTGTACTAAAAATAGGACAATGGTACAATCCACTGCTATCAGTCCTTACTTAGGTGGAAAGGGAGAAAGCATCTTAAGCATTGTCCAACGTTAGATTTTTGCAGATAGTTGTTGGTTTTTCTGCACAGAGTTTTATCTGGCATATTCTTTGTCGGTTTTCCGTGCATTTTACAATAACATGTTCATTTTTAAGCTTTAGAAAATCTTCATTAGCTTGTTTAACACCTATTTTTCTCCGAGATGGATTCTTTGGAATAGAAAGTTTCAAATAGGCAACTGTTATGAGTCTCCGAAAATTAAGCAAGCTTAGCCTATTATTACTAAATAGCTGATTGAACTTCCATGAAGAAACAAAGACTGTTTCAAAAACATTAATAAATAGAAGCCATACCATTTTTTCCTTGAATTTATGTAAAATAAGCGGCCGCATGATTATCTAACAGGTCAACTCCGTTTTCATATTTATTACAGGATTTAATGCACATTAATATCATTGGTAATGCATTGGTCTTCACACATTGTTTCTTCTATTTTCCTCGAAGACGAATCATCAATATGCTCAATGTCACTCAGTGCATCGGGATCTGGAGGTAAAAATTACTAATTCTTTATCTATCTCATCTAAGGGGACATCACTTTTTCCGCACGTTAACAACGGGAAAAGTGACATCTCCCAACCCAACAGGGGGTACCAGAACAGACCCCCAAATAACTATCATCTTAAGTCCACAAAAAATCCAAGGCTTCCTTCGCAGTTAAAAACTTACGTGGCATTTTAAAATTGCACCATCTAAACAATTTTCTAAACAGAATTAAATTAAGTCATGCGAAAGCGGGAAAAACTAGGTCTGCGTCGATGAATTTCAAAATACAACTGACTCATGAACATCATGACTCAATTCTTTGAGAACAAATTGATGCAATCTGCATAGTGTCTCGCGGTTCTTTGGGATCGGGTTCGAATGTCAGTGCTCTAGTGCGCCACGGAGCTTATGTAGATTTCGATGAGTTCGGATTGGTTTTCTGTATTTATCACATGTGTTTTACTTATGTGTGTTACACATGTGATAAATTTTACTTTTTTTATCATATGTGTGTTACTCTTGTGTTAAATTACATCTTACCTCTTTACTCTTTTTCTGTATCTGTACTGACGGACTGTGTGTCCAGGATGCCTTACGAGGTGAGGTATCTCAAATTGAGATTTATTGATTTTATAATAAATGCCTTTTATGCATTCTTGGTCTGTTTTCATGCTGTGCCCTGCTCACACGCTACAGCTTCTGCTTTTTCATCATTTTATGCCTGACTTCTTCGGCATGAAATATATCAGGGTTGTGGGTCGCAGCCAGTAGCTAAGAGCATATTATTTGAAAATAACTTTAAAACGTATAATTGACCAAGTTGGAGTATCAAGCAATAGAAAAGTTAGACGCATCTAATTACAACTCCTGTTCTGATGATGTTCGAGTAATCCTATTGGAAAAGGTTTGTTGGGATATTGTGCAAGGAACCGAAACCCCACCTGCTGAAGGAGCTACTGCTAAAGAAGTGAATACTACAGATTGAGGAAGAGCCGAGCCTATAGTATTATATACTTAAATACAGAGAAGACTCATTGACTTGTAATTTCGGATACCGTGGATGCAAGACAAGCCGGGGAAAAGTTGAAACAGCACTCTCGTCCGGAATCCCGAGCCAGAGTTGTCTCCTTGACGGATACATTTTTCTCGTGCAGAATACATGAGGGAAAAACTATAGGACTGTACGCTGCTCGTCTACGCCAGCTCGTGAACCAGCTCAAAGATGCCGGAGCACCTATTGCGGAATGGTACCAGTCTTTCCAAGTCATACGTTATCTCCCAATGGAATTTTCAGGTATAGTTCAAAGTATTTATTGTTGGGAAGATGAAAAGTTTATATTTGATAATGTTTTAACTGAATTATTAGCTGAAGAATCGAGATTGAAACAGTTTCAAAGTGACCTTAACTTTATTGCATTAGAGAGTAAACTGGATAGGACTTTGCCTGAAAAAGTTAAATTGAATAAATGTATTTCAAATAAATATAAGAAAGATATTGTAAAAGTACGAAAATGTTTTGGTTGTGGTAAGCCTGGTTAGGTAATTGCAAATTTCCGTATTAAATTTAAAAGTAAAGAAGTTAAACAAAATTGTGAAAACAGCTTTATCCTTGAAGAATGTTTTAATTTAGAAATCGAAAACAAAAGCTATTGGGTATTTGACACTGCTGCAATTATACATTTTTGTTGTAACTTGGAACTTTTTAGTGACTTTAAATCTATTGATAATACTAAAATGTCTGTTGCAGTTAAAGGTGTAACGTGTACTATAAAAGGTGTTGGTACTGTTAAAATGTTTTTTAAAACTAATGGCAGAACAGAATTTATTAATTTAAGTAATGTTATGTACTCGCCAAATTTAAGACGTAATTTGATGGCGGGCCCTATTTTTGATAAAGGAAAAGCATATTTTATTGGCAAAAATGGTAAAATTGATGTTTTTTGTAAAGAAGGAAGAAAACTATTTACTGCATATAAGGAAAGTGATTTATATTATTGTTATCCTAGTTACCCAGTTAAAAATCGTAACAATGAAATTGTTGGTTTTTCAGTTTCTAGTAATGATGATTTATAAGTATGGCATAGGAAATATTGTCATGTAAATCCCCATTACATAGTTAACACCAGTAACAATGATAGTGTACGAGAATTGCCTAATTTGAAAAGTAAAGCCATAGTATGTGAACCATGTCGGTTGGTCAAATCTAAGAGACGCTCATTTAAGCCTATCGGTAAAATAAGATCTACTAAGCCACTTGAACTGTTACATTTAGATGTGTGCGGAGCTTTACCCTCTAACACAATTCAGGGTCACCGTTATTTTCTGTCTATTACAGACGATTATTCTAGGAAGGTAACAACTTTTCCGTTGAAACGAAAGACTGAAGTTTTCTCTTGTTTTGCAAAATATCAGAAAAGGGCTGAAAGGTTCACGACTTCTAAAATTGTTAATATAAGAACCGATAACGGAATGGAATTCTGTTAGACAGAATTTAATATATTTTTGGATGATCAGGGAATCCATGCTGAACGCACTAATGTCTATTCACCTGAACAGAATGGCGTTAGCGAACGTTTTAACTATACAGCAATGGACGCAGTAAAAGCAATGCTTAAAGATAGTGGTCTGGGAAATGGTTTCTGGGTCGAGGCATTATTGCGTAGGTGAAATACGCTTGGAACAGAGTGTGCAACAAACGTCAAAAGAAAGCCCCTTTTGAATTCTTTGGTGGCAGGAAACCTTCTGTAAAACTCTTTAAAATTTTCGGTACCACAGCGTATGTAGGTGTCCCAAGGCAAACTAGAAGTAAACTCCAAATGCTTCCCAAGAAAGGAATAATGGTAGGTTATGCCTTACAAACGCGTGGGTATCGTATTTGGATCCCTAGTGAACTAAGAGTCGTGGAAACCATAAATGTCACTTTTAATGAAAACGAGGTACGCAGCGGAGCAGTACTGGACCCTAAAAGTAAAAATTTGGGTTATTATCATTCTTATTCAGCAACTGATAGTGAAGTAGACTATGAAATTTCAAATCGTGAAAGTAGTGATGAAGTAAAAGGGAGCTAGAACCAGAATCTCTAACTGAAATAAAAACGGAAAATTTTGACGAAGCGAATAATCTTCGAACCCCACTTAGTGAAGTTGTAAGCAGCACCTAGAAGAGATAAATACAGGATTGATATATTTTATAAGGTTGAAGGAACGAATTCAAGATTAAATTCAAAGAAAGCTGTAGAATCTTACTGCAAATCGAATAATATTAAATATGACCCGACGCTTTTTAATTTCAGTGGGAAAACACATATTCTGATATTGTCGAAAAGGAAACTGAAGATAGTTCTGAAACTTTAAGGGAAGTGGGTAATAATACAGAAGCGTGACTATAGATGATATAGATATTCCTTATAACTATAATTCGGCTATAAAATCCCCAAAAGCAAAAATTTGGCTAGAGGCTGTGCAAGAAGAAATTAATATGTCTAATAGAAAAGTCTGGGAATTGGTCCCCAAACCCTAGAATATTAAAATATTGGGTAATAAATGGGTTTTTACAATTTAAAGGCAAAAAACGGCAAGATAGTAAGACATAAACCGAGACTTGTGGCGCAAGGTTTTAGTCAACAAAAAGGGGAACATTATGATGACGTATTTAACCCTCTTGTAAATTTTTCTATAATAAGAATGTTTTTCTCAGTTTTAGTATGCTTGCATGAATGGAAGCACTGTCAAATAGACATCAAATGTGCTTATTTGTATGCACCAATCAAAGAAACTATTCTTATGAAACAACCGCAAGGTTTTATTAATCCCGATAAACCAAATCATGTATGCTTACTTAAGCGTGCACTTTACGGACTACATCAAAGTGGCCGGGAATGGTTTTATAAAATTCATGCAGTTTTAGAAAGTCTTAATTTTCAAACATTGGACTGGGTAAATTGTGTATATGTGTATAAAAATAATATAGTATTACTTTTGTATGTCGACGACATTGTGATTTTCGGAAGAACTGAACAACATATTACTGACATTGTAAAACTTTTGAGTGACAAATTTCATTTAGAGGTTTTAGGAAAAACACGTAAACTACTTGGTGTTGAATTTGAGGAAATGAATAATAAATTATGTATTCATCAATGTGACTACATTTCGAGAATTTGTAAGACATATGAAAAAATTAAATTCCGATAACTTCTCTCCCCATTACTCAAGGTGTAATTCTTTCAAAATTGCAGTGTCCTAGTAATAGTGAAGAAATAGTTGAGATAGAAAAATTACCTTAAAGGAATCTAATTGGATGCTTGGCTTACATTGCCGATCGAACTAGGCCAGATATCTCATATGCTGTCAATATCTTCTCCCAATTCCAGTCGAATCCTGGAATATCACATTGGACTGTCCTTTTAAAATTGTTAGGATACGTTAGTAGCACCCGAAACAAGAAAGTTGAACTATCGCAGAACAATGAATTTAAAATAAATTGTTATAGTGACGCAAGTTTTGCATCGAACTGCGATGATAGAACATCCATGGGGAGAATGATATTATTTATAGACAAATCGCCTATATTATGGAAAATCAATAAGCAAAAGTGCGTAAGTTTGTCTACATTAGAATCGGAATACATAGCACTTACACAAGCTACAAAAGAATTAATTTGGATAATTAGAATTTGTAATGAATGTGATAACTTAAAATTATTTAAAGTAAACAAGGATAATTGCACACTATATTGTGATAACATTGCAGCAATCAATTTCTCAAAATCGCCTATTGAAAACTCAAGAACTAAACATATACACATAAGATATCAATTTTTAAGAAACTTGGTATATGAAGAAATGTTTATTCTAAAACATATTAATGGTGAAGTAAACCCTTCAGATGCATTTACCAAAGCATTACCTAAGGTAAAATTGGAAGAATTTAACAAAAATATTTTCAGAGACTGATAATAATTAGTGATCTTATAAGATGAACTATTTTTTATGTGAATGTTTCAATAAAATATACATGTTTCTTGTTGTGTTTTGACTTTTCATATTCAAGAAATGAATATAATTATATTTGTGTAAATTTTTAATAAAGATATTAGGTAAGTAATATTGATATGTGCAAAGTATTATTGTAAAATGTTTAAATTTTTTCACTTCCATGTACTCAGATTAATAATGGGTTATTTTTCAGAGGAAATATTGTATCTTTGAATTTTCGTTTTCAAAGAACCGTGAGAGGCGGGCCATTGATGCAATCTGCATACTGTTTCGCGGTTCTTTGGGATCGGGTTCGAATGTCAGTGCTCTAGTGCCCCACGGAGCTTATGTATATTTCGATGAGTTCTGTGATTGGTTTTCACTGTATATATATTCACTTGTATATATATGTGTGGTACTCTTGTGTTGAATTACCTCTTTACTCTTTTTCTGTATCTGTACTGACGGACTGTGTGTCCAGGATGGCTTACGAGGTGAGATATCTCAAGTTGAGATTTATTGACTTTATAATAAATGTTTTTTATGCATTCTTGGTCTGTTTTTATGCTCTGCCCTGTTCACACGCTACAGCTTCTGCTTTTTCATCATTTTATGCCTGACTTCTTCGGCATGAAATATATCACAAATGAATCCAGCCATCATGTCTGGTCATGAAATGCAAGTGCGTGTCTGTCAGATAGACTGCTGGCGTCTGTATTACTTCTAGAGTTGCGATCTTTGGAATGCAACAAAGAAAGGAAGGATTTTCTCCATTTTTAATTGATGGGGTTTAGGTAGTAATAGATTGTACCATCGTCCTATTTATGGGACAGTCGAAAATGTAGGAGAAATTGATCTTCCAGATCTATTTTGGAGGTGATATTTAACTTGTTCAAATGTATGGAATATTACCTCAATAAATTTATACGTATTTTTTTCTTGAAGGTGAAAACTTTAAAAAACTTCTGTATTTAAAATGTAAGAAAAAAAATCTTCTAAAATCGCCATTTAAAAAATTTGGTAAAAAATATATAACATTAATTTAAATGCGCGAAAATGGTATATATATAATCTAAATCCAAATAAAACCAGTATACAAACATGCAGAAATAAACAAGAATTAAATCCTATATCAAATAGTCATTATTTGAACTATACATCACTTTTAAATAAAATCTAATAAATTGAAATTACTAATGATACCATAAACAAAAATCAAATTTAAACATTATATGTCAACAAGTGAAAGAACACTGTTGTTATTAAAAATAATGAAATAGGCAATCCACGTAAATGGAGTTTTCAACAATTAAAATAGCAGCTTGGCTGTGGACAAGCTTTAGCCAGGTTAAATTAATTTTCTTGTACAAACCATCCCTGTTACTATTTTTGTTGAAAAAACAGAGAGGGTAACTTACCCTAAAATGAAAGAATTTAGAAAGAAAAATCTTATACTAACCCTAACTATAAAGCATGACTATATATAAACGACTAAAAATCAGGATAGAATATGTAAATATCATCATATTGCACTAAAGACAGTAAATATATAATTCAATGAAGTACCCATACTTTACATTAAACATAAACTAATCTGTGTCTCCTCTTAAACTTACCAGAATTCATCTCTTTCAATATAGCCCGCCATGCATATTGACATCACATGTTGCCACAACCACAAATCTTGCCATGAATCAGCATAATTGAATAAATAATATAATTAATTTCTGATATCATGAATTATTAAGATACCTATATTAAAATTCTCAAAACTATATTAAAAATTGTAATACATTTAGTTATCTAGAAAATATTAGAAAAAAGTTAAAAATGTCTATTAAAAAGGAATTTTTCACTTGAAAGATCCTGGCGCCATCTATGTAATAAATCTGAAACAAATAAATCAATAGCCAAATTTGAATAAAACTACACAATAAGAGTAGAATGAGTGAAAACACTATCCCACTAACTTATAAATAAAAATATTCTTTTATAAACCAATGTGAGTGATTTATTTTAAATGACCTAAATATTTCCTATCTATATATGCTCTTAGAAAACCTATAGGAAATCCATAATCCTGGGCAATGGAGTAAAAATTTCTTATGTTCTTAATTCTAATATCAATGTCTGTTACTAAATTATTATTTCTAATTATATAATTTTTTACTAAATTCTTGAAGACAGAAATGCTAAGATTACTATTCCAGAAAGGGAATTTATTAATTTGAAAATTAAATGCATTTCTTTTATCAAAGATATCTGTTACTAATTTATTATCTATGATTTTAATATTTAGATCTAAAAATTCTACAGCTAATTCATTGCCATTAGTTTTTATAA
>BGPR01007435.1:0-12491 GCA_013235015.1 Araneus ventricosus | reverse complement strand
AATAATATACTATGGCTATAATTAGCAAAATATTTCTCATAGTAGTGTCGATAAATATTTGCTAAACTATTTCTAGCTGGTCCTCCTTGAGGTAATCCTTTAATTTGATGGAAAATCCTATTATCAAAAAAGATATAATTTTCTTCTAGAACAAGATTAATAAGATTTTTAAAATTATTAATAATATCTTTTTTAAGATTAAAATCTTTATATATATTTACTAGAGTAATATCTATACTATCAAATAAATCCTGCAAGTCAAAAGTATGTACACTAGATATTTCTACATCTTTAATTACATTTAATATCTCTACACTATTATTTACTATAATTGTATCTTTTTGCTTATATAAATTCTCTATCACTATCTGTAAGTATTGGTGCAGGAGTTTGCCAGATTTTTTAATATAAGTGTTGCCGCCATTAGTAACGCTTCTAAATTTGAGAGGACTCCTGTGAAATTTTGGAGTAAGAAAGATGTGAGGATAATCTTTTTTAATATAATTAATTCCCAGTTTTTTATACAAGGCTTAAATTCTATTAGAAATTTCTCTGTCGCCTAATTTTGTTTCATTATAAATATCGCTGTTAATAATATGACCATAAAGCATTTTTTGTAATAATATTTACAAATTATAGTAAAGTTACTGGGCACTTTGTCTATATAGACTATTAAAAATTCTGTGTGCAAGTCTTTAATTTGTTATTTAATATCATGATATCTAATATAATCATTAGATTTAAAATTTTAGTTAAAAAGATCTAATAAAGTCTTTTGTCTATATTCACTAAATGCCTCTAGAGGCAGACTATATTTAATATAAATTTCTCAATATCTTTTTTAATTTGCTTTTTAATAATTTCATTACTATTAGCTATAGCCATGCGATGCTTTTCACCTTTACTCATTAATTCTGAAAATTGTTCATTTCTAACAATATTCATATCTCCAGTAATTACATGTCCATGATCTTCATTCAAGAAATTATTATATTTTATACAATTGCAATTATCACTCGTATTACTTTCTTTTATATTATTATAGTTAAAAATCATTCTGAATAATTGTTTATTTTATTTAAATACACGTTTAATTTTAATATTTTTTATAGGGAAGCAATTAATATGTTTATCTAATATAGTAGAAAATTTACAGTTGTCATACTTTTTGTTCATATAAAGGAAGGTACAGTATTCAATATCTTTCTTATTGTAAGTGTTATGAGATAAATTAAATTTTTTTATATATAAATTTGAAGATATCTCTAATCAAATCCCATCCATGTGAGTCTGTCTTAAAATTCATAATTATATATATATATATATATATATATATATATATATATATATATATAACTTTATTTCTGTATGATTATATACTAGTTATATTTGGATTTATGTTATATATATATATAATATATACTCATGAATAAGAAATCGTCTTTAAATATAATTAAAATATTCATCAGAATTTTTATAAATGCCCACTTGTATGTGTTGTCCTATTTTTAGGACGATGAGGAAATATGTTTTAAAGATATATCTGATGTATCTTTTATTGCTCATAATCTATAAACGTTAAACTGAAGAAAGAATATGCCATTTGATTTCGAAAATATGCCCTCTTCAAATGTATGAGAATTGTATTTGCATAATAGTCTTCTAAAATATTTATATTTTCATTATCTACAAATTTTCCAACAGAAACCCTCATTTGTTTCTTCTTTAAATGATTCTGCATAATCAGAAACTTCCAGATATAAAATTTTAGCTTATTAGACTGGAAACAACCAGACATATACAAAGAAAAGATTTAGGGACTGTACTAATGTAAACAGATGTAGAAAATAGGCCATACTTTTAATGCTTTCCTACATTCAAAATTTTTTTTCGGTCACTAACTATATAGTATAGTTAGTGACCGAAGTAGTATATTATACGTTATAGTATAACTATACTATATTGATGTTTTCAGCGTTTTTTCTGTTTTTAAAAATACGTTTACTAAGAGAGCAATAAAACATAAGATCAAATAAGAATTCAAAATGACATGTAAATGAAAAATGTTTCTACAGCCATAACTGGCTTCCATTTTTTATTCCCGGTGTTTCAACATAACTTCGCTTCAAATGTAGGGGAAGTAGAATCCCTTACATGTATGAATTTCGTTTATGTCTTTTTCCCTTAATTTTTTTAAAATAAAAAATGTAATACATTAATCAAATCAATGATTTAAGATATAAGGTAGTGTACCCAAATATCCCTTACGTTCCTAATATCGCCTACCACGTTTTCTTCTTAATTTGGGGTGATATATTGTGGCCACCACTGGAACTAAAAAACTTTTGTCAAACAGTAGTTGTTTTAAGCGTATATCACACGGAGAGCTATCGTGAGCTCTTTTCGTCATCATGAGCGTAATGCCACTCACCAAAAAAGTTTGTAGCACGTGACCGGTCAGAAAAGATGACAGAAATCGTGGACTGTATTCAACCGGCTTGAAAATGCACACGATGCTGACGGAAAATAGTCAGCAGCGATAATTCAAACCAATCGGGAGTGACTCTGACAGTGACGTAGTTTTCCCCAACGATGACCGAAATCCGGTCTGGCCGGTTGTCTCAATGCGTCACGTGCTACAAACTTTTTGATAAGTGGCATTGCGCTCACACTCACGGAAACAGCGTACGACAGCTCTCCGTGTGATATATACTTTAGGAAACCATTTGAACTTTCTTTGTTTCTTCTTTTCCGTCGGATTTTTTTTTTTCTGATTTTCTTGTAAAGTGAATTAATAATCATGTTTTATTACTTTAAGTATATCTAGTTATTTTCAAGTGATAATATTATATCATTTGAGACAGTTATAATTACTATAATTGGCTACATTTTGGTGTAATTTGCTTCTGGGTTTGCGATCCGATTTCGAAGAGGGAGATCGCCATGTTTGAGGATAAGTTTGCTCGCAATATCGACCACTTGAGAATTCCCATTATCGCCCTAGCCCTTTGAGGGGCATTATATTAATTTTTCGCCTTGGAAAAATACATGGTGGATGTCCTATCACCTGATAATGCTCCAAAATTCTTTCCTATTTTGGTGTTCAGCTTAGGGAAGAAGTGTTAAACGAATACTTTAAATATATTTCTAAAAGTACAAAAAAGCTCTCTTGTATTATTTTCAATTTCGTTGTGCCTTAATTTTCATGTTTAGTAAAGAACTTTTTGATCATAACATAAGTTACACTTCATTTCAATCCATTTTAGACATAGTTGATATTAGGAACTAATGTTGGGCGATATTAGGAACACTGTTTTAAGCAAGAAAAGATGTTGAGATCGATGAAAAAAATTTCGGATGTGTATTTTAAACTTATATATTAGAGTTGTAATTCAGTTTGCTTTAGGGTAACTGACAAGGCAATAGATTAGAACAATTATTAGGCAAATTGCACATGCATTAGTCCTCTGATTAAATAATTGATTAAGTGGGTTTTATTTAGGCTCCCTACCTTACGTTGCATTCCGTTACATTTAAGCGATTTTTTTTTGGATTCACTTTTAAAGTGAGATGCTCCCGAACGAAGAGAAAATTATGCTCTTTCGAAAGGTTTTAATTATTCTTGCATGTCTTAGTAACTACTCTATATAAACGGTTAAAAATTGGAACAGTGGAGTTTCAATGCCGGATTTTTCGATCAGCATGCAAATTGTTTGGTGTTTCTGTCAAAAAAAAAATAACATGTGGTTTTAAAGTTTAATCAAATTTAAACATATGACTTTAAATGCTAAAAATTGCATAATTTTGAGATTGAATGCTGTGTATTTTGATATAAAACAGGAATTACTGTTGAAAGTTCATCATATCTTGCAAAACATCGAAAAGGCGTGATACTTCATCTAACATTATGAGTTTCAAATTTCAAGTGTTCCTAACTCATTAACTATTTGCTAAAAATTACAATATTTTATATGTATTCAAGCTAATTTAATCTAAAGAATCTGAATCTGTATTCGAAATTGGATGTTGCCGTTTGGAAAAACTAAGTTTGTGGAAATCTAAATATGAAGACAACACTTGGAAAAAAGAATTATACTCTTCTACAGTGACCCTCATATACAATTTTAATGTGCGATAATTAGCCACCGAGTTCGGATACTTTTAGAATTGTGTTTGTAAATAAACTTGTTCGAGAAACGGGAAAGCAAGACAAAATATGGTTAACAAATTTTGCCACTTTCCAAGAAACGTGGTAGCTGCATATGTGTACATTAGATGAATGGCCAAATAAGCAGACCGATATTTCATGAAATTGAGGTTGTCTTTTATTTTAATTCGGAGTAAAAAGGCAAATTAGATCACAAAGGCAAGTTGAACATGGGGAGCAATAAATTGAGATTTAAGAAATTTTTAAAAACATAACTAGATATCGAAAGAAACACAATTAAATAACAAATACTAAATGTAAAATTTTCTGTGAGAATAAAAAAATAACATTTGAATTGAAGGGCATCAGAATGATTTATTGGCTTTCAATTGAAAAAGTGACTATTGGGAATCTTAATTTTAAGAGATTAAGACTATAAAGGATGTCATTTTGAAATAAAAGAACGAAACCTACTTATACTTCAAGGTATAAAAAATTAATGCTTCACCTAAGGCAAATAGCTTGAATTAATATAAATCAAATATCTTATTATGTGAATCTTAAAACACTTTTCTTTTTTTACTTAAGTTAATTTGAAACCATAAATTAACCGGGACGCAATTTACATCCTTAATCAATTGTCAGAAAATGGAAAAAAATACATCAACAAACTTGTTACTGCTTTCGAGATAAAACTAATTTGCTACTAAATGAATCTGTAAGTTGATATCAATGAAATAGAATTGATTCGCGAAACAATAATTCTTTTATCTGTAGATTTAATACCATATATTATTTGAATTAAAATTATGTTTGGTATCCAAGCAATAACACAAACATTGAATTTAGATGTAGGACTTTAGAGGGAAAAATCGATATTTTAGTTATGGAAACGACTTTCTTTATCCTCATCCAAACTTTATTGGCATATCGAATTAAATCTGAGACAACAAAGCTTTGTTGTGCTTTGATACGCAAATCCATATTGTGTTATGCTGATTTGCGGTTTGTGCCCAAGTTAGTTTTCAAAACTGATTTAGCATTCGATAATTTTGTTAATGTAAGCAAAATACTAAGTAGTCACACTTAATAATGCATTTCAATCATTACTTTTCATTGATGAGGTTGCACAGTTTAAAAGGTTTGTGGCTTGTATTATTCCCTAGTTTAAGTGGCATTATTCTAGCCTCAGCTTCTCTATGCCAAGGTTGCTCCGTCAAGGAGTAACTTCTTTGTGCGCTTTGCTTTGCCATGTGCTCAGCCGGGGGCACCACGATCAAGTGGGTTAGAAGCCGCCGGATAAGTAAGTGGGCTCTCGCTTCCCCAGAGGGTACAATCAGGGTGTGGGGTTGAACTACCCCCCCCCACTTTTGCACCCTCAGGGGAAGCGAGACCCCACTTACTTACCCATGATTATCCACTCCGATAACGGGGCGTACCTCATTAGGGAGGGGTTGAGCCATAATCGGTGATGGCTACTAGGATACCGACCTTATTTCCCAACTGCTATCGTGACGCCTGTTATTCAGCTACTCTTCATGCCTAGACAGGACGGGTTAGCTCCCTTGTGATATCCCAACGTGGAGACCTTTTAAATATGGAGATCAATGGTGATGAGTAGCCTCTAGATAAGTAAGCGGGATCTGGCTTCCCTGGTGGGGGCAATGAGTATTAATGGTGGTGTGACTCTTAGGGCGTATCCGATGAAGATTGTCGCATGAACCGCGCGTAACTGGAGGCTATTATGCGTTCTACTACTGTGATAAATTAATTTTTTAACTTTCTTTAATTATTTTTAACGATGCTTCATTTTTAATTACTTCTACGTCCATCGTTTTGAGTCACAAGTCTTTTCAGGAGAATGCCCATTTTTCCCGTATATGACCTCTCTGCGCATTGTTAACTGCCCTTTTTTGCTTTGATTTTAACTATAAAGACAGCGCACGGCAAAGGATGTGCACAAGAATGATAGAGTATTTTGTAAAAAATAATTTCATATAAAATATTTCATTATATAAAATCCTCTTAGCGCTTGAAACCTCATCTATATTTAAAATGAGAATATCTGTGTGCGATATCAAACAATTTTAAAATATTTTACCTTCTCAAAATTACAAATTGTACCAAACGATTTTTAAATGCAGCCAAAAGCGGACTTTGTAAAATAAATTATTGATAATTTTGAAAGAATGATACGAAATTTGATGAAGTATGGCGAGTGACAATTCGAAAAGGCTAATAAAGATAATGATTTAAGCTTACTTATCAATACCACATATCAAGATTTAATTTTCGTAGATTGCTGCGTTTTTAAACGCTTTTACTAAGTTCGAAATGTTTCATGTTTGCATGTAACATTGGAACTTTGTGATCGATTTTTCATTCACTTCTTAACGCACTAGAGTTCTGAAATTTTGCATATTTATTGGGTCTTGATGGCTATGCAATATTTTAATAATTTTAGAGCTCTCAAGTATAAATTTTTAAAAAAAATTCGCAAAATTACGTTTGCACACGGAAGATTTCAGTGGCGCCATCTATAGTATTTTTTGAGAACTAAAATACTTTATACAGTAATTTGAATGTTTCAATACAAATAAATATAAGTAAATCCTAATACAGATCTTTTCAAAAGAAATTATTGCTGGAATTAGTTGAAGAAAAATGGATTTCTGTTCGAAATATTTTTTTTGTAAGTTCATAATTTTGTGATCGATTTTTCACTCACTTCTTAAGGCACTAGAGTTCTGAAATTTTGTATATTCATTGGGTCTCGATGACAATGCAATATTTTAGTAATTTAAGAGATCTATTCAATAAAATAGTTGTAGCAATTAGTTCATGAAAACCTGGTTCTAAAATCCCAACATATTTATAATGCTGAATTCTGACATAAATTAAAGACTAAAAACTAGAAAATAATAAATAAAAAACATGAAAAACGCTTTTACCAATGCGTTAAAAAAGAATTTTTTTCTCAAAACTCTGGAGGTCGAAACAATAATCGTAAAAGCGTGAGAAGCTGAAAACAATAGGAGAAAGATATACAACCAGTGCCTCACGCTTTTACGATTTTTGTTCTAACCTCCAGATTTTTGAGAAAAAATTATTTTCTTTCTTTTTTAATGCATTGGTAAAAACATTTTTTTTTTATATATTTAGAAGTTTAACGAATTCATCGATCGAAAACCTGGTAAAATTTTTGAGTTGTCGTGTTTACAGACAGACATAATTACATTTTTCGGACTCAGTAATGTCTAAAACATATTTATTTATCTTAATCTTGAGGTTGTTTTTTCACGATTACAGTGTACCTTGTACGAAATAGTAAAAACTTATCCACCCAAATGTTTTGAAAGTTCTCTAGAAATAACTAGAACCATCCATTCCTTTAAACTGCGCAAATTGGAAATTCATCCTATTTTTACTTTTAACGCTGTGATTTTAGACTCTATTAGAAGTGAAACTACACCACTTTTCGAAGTTGGACTGCACGACTTGCCAATCTATTACCAATCAATATTTAGACATGTTCGCTCTATTTGTCTCATGTTGAGTTGCGAAGTTGTAGAAATGTACAAAGGCCTCATGAAAGATCCACGCCTAATGCTTGCATACAACATTTCACAATATTCCTGCGTAATATTGGCCATTTTCTGTGTGCAGAAAGCTACCGGAATCCTTCAGTGTCAATGCTTGTATATTTTCTCCTCCCCTATATCTCAAGTAAAAAAATACATAAATAAAACAGAGCCATATTTCAAAATTTCTTATCAGATCAAAACAACAAAAGAAAACGTTTTAATGATACAGAAGGTAATTCGTACGCCTCATTTAAGGTAGGGAAGAGTGGGGTAAAATCGGGTAGCCTTGATTCTGGCAATATTAGTTTGCCTTTCAAGTGGACAGGTACTGAATTACACTCTGCTAGTCAAGAAAAAGGAAAGTTCATAGTGGCTTGTTGCAGCTGTTGAATTTACTACTTCTGTGAAGGTTTATTTGTTTTAAGACGTCAACTCTCTAATTTCGTTTGATTTTAAACTATCTTTATTTAAAAATCATTACATATTTAAAGACCATTTTTAGTCCAGCTTATTATATGTTTACCAATATTTTATACCATATAAAACAATAAGGATTTACTCCAATAATTGCGCTATTTTATTTCGTTTTCTATAACCTCTGTACTCGGGGTAAAACCGGGTACTCCAAGTGGCGTAAGACAGGGACAGTCAGTATTGATGATACCTCCGATGAAGACGATAAAAACACATCAGACGTTGATTGTTTATATTTTAATGATGAATATTTTAATTTAAATAAAGAAGAATGGTTAATTCAATGTAAAACCTGTCTTAGCTGTGCCCAAGAAAGCTGCGATGGCGCGGAGAAAGAAGATAACTGCTTTACATGTGAATTTTGTAATTAATATTCTTAAATGGTCATATAAAATAGAAATGATTGCAACTTCTCCATTGAAAATCGAGTTTTCTTGATTCCTCATAACTTTAACTTGTGTACCCGGTTTCACCCCACTAGTGGGGTAAAACCGGGTAGTTTGACATTTTTATATAAAAATCACTGATAAAAAATGTAATGAAACTGTGACTTTTTTATAAAGATATATTGTACTCCGATAAACAATGAATATTTTAATGAAATTTCACAAGCTTTCTGTAGAATACTTTAGCTTCCGCAGGCCTTCAATTCTTAGCTACCCTGTTTCACCCCACTTTCCCCTACTGTTTTTTCACCAATCCAACAGGATCAGAATCAGGGTTATTTTATTTATATAGTGAATCAACTTATTAAGAAAATGTTGTGCTTTGAAAAATTATATTAAAGCTATATGCTGTTTTAATTTGTTGCTTTTTACTGGAATGATTTCTTGTAATTTCTAAATCATTATACTGTAACGTTATGAACATTTTTCTTACTGTTGAAAAACTTTCTTAGCTATCAACTCATATTACCCTACATTATTATGCTCATAGTTGGTTGAATTTTTCATCAGTATAAACATTTGTGAACTATTTTGTCTCGTTTCTCAGAAAGATTTCTAAATGTTGAAATACTGTTTACTTAAAATTGGAAAATTATAATCATATCGTTCCATAGTATTGAATGGCAGAATTTGTAGTACAATAATGGGAACATAGATGGCAGCACGTTCGCCTAAGTATTCTCGAATTTGTTTTCAATTGCTTCTAAATAGATGAAATAGAAAATAAATAATTAGATAAAATAATTAAACTTGATGTACAAGATATTTGGATTTCTGCGAAAAAGTCTTGATGATTATTTCGAAACAATGTGTATAAGATATCATCATTTCTATCAAAAATAATATCATGATTAGTTACGATACTGAATATGTACATCCGAAGATGGAATATTATTTCACCTAAATACTTTAATCAAAAAAACAAATTTAAAAAATTAAATTTATATAGTTCTTCTATCGTTTGGATGAAATATTAGATGAAATTATAAATTGCGGCGCAAGTTATATAAAATAAAGTTTCTTCTTGAAACTAAATGTGCTGAAGCTAGGGCATGATATCACTGATGGAACTTTGAAGATGAATATATTTTGTCAAAAAAAAAATCACTTTTGATGAGGATGCTTTCTTAATAGATGCAATGAAGCGGGAAAGTTCATTTAATACATATAGGAATGCCATTCTTTTCGTGAATTGTTTTAATAAAAATATTTATCTTAATTATTAAAACACAATAAGTATGTTCCTATTACGTTTCAGCACGTAACACTTTCTTTTTTAAAAATTAAAATCAAGCCTCTAGTAGGTACGACTATGTTGGTCCCGATTTATGATTTTGTAAGTTTGTGTAATTTGACTGATTTCGGGAAAAAAAAGAAAAAAAACCTTATTTAAATAAAACACCCTGCAATGAATTTTACACGAAAATAACATTTGATTTCGTATTCGTTTCTCTGAAGGAAGAAAATTATATTCAAATGGAAAGTGACAGAAATTCATAATGCGACAAATAGTTTTACAACATGCGAGATGAAACTACCAGAAAAATTTTATTGGACGGTAATAAACCGTTTTCTAAGCCAGACTTTCTGTGTCACGTAATAAAAGATGAATGTCTTATTTGTTTTTAATGAATATTTTAAAATGAATTTAAACATATTGTTTAGCAACGGATTCGGAAACACTCCGCGCTTTTGTGCATGCAAACTAGATCAAAATAGGGGATGTTTACATTTTACTGAGCGTGATCTAACAAAGAACTCCGGAAATGAATTCATATGTCTCATTGCCTGACATCCCTTTCCGGTGTAAAATCGACCAAAAGTGGTAGTCTCGGAATCCGTTGCTGAACAGTATCATGCATTTTATATATATACAAACGGATGACGCAAGTAATCTTGCTGTTACGGTAACATATTTAAAACACCATAATCTATTCAAGTGTGAAGCAAATAATTGAATGGTGTGCGGAACTATGATAACGATTTTGTTCATAAATAGTTTGTTATAAAATATTCAATTGATTATGCGCAGGATTGCTGAAAGGTGAAAATCAATAAAAATACAAGCACTTTTACCTTCCCATTTTTAATTCCGAAACTAAGGATTTTTTTTTTTTTTTTACTTTTCAACTTGCGTACAGATGTAGGTAATTAAAGTATAAAGAATATAGGAAAAATAATTGTAAAAAAAAAAGTTTAAACTTAACTTTTAATTTAGATTAATTGTTTAAAAACATTTATCATCCGTTAAAAGATTTTTTTATTAGAAACTAGTTCTAAAACAAATAAAAATATGTGTTTAAATGATTTTATTAATTAATTCTGTAATTATATAAAAAAATGTAAGATGATGCCAACTTGCAGAGAAAGCTTAATGACAGCTATATACAATATTTAACTCATGTTAATTGTGTTTTTTATATATCCGGTAGTCCCAAGTGAGAAAAATTTTTACGCCTACACCCAAAGTGAAATTGTGGTGGAATTGGAATAAATAAAATGTTTATAACAACTTCTCAATTATCTAGATTGAATCCTTTCAAAGAAAATATTCAAATTTGTAAAGTCTTTTAATAATGTATACTAAATCAACGATAACATATAAAAGGTAAAAATACATAAAACAAGAGTTTGTGAACATCACACATAAATAAAAGGAAATATTTACGAAGATAGCACAAGGAAAAAATATATAACATAACAAGTAACTAGTGAAAAATTTTAATATTAAGAAATTCAAACATTTCGATAATAAACTAAAATTCATACAATATCATTGAAATATATTAGACGTTACTTGATAAATCATTATCATCAAAGGTTTTATTCATGTGACGTTTCATTCACTAATTAATACTAATTAAAATAATAATCTAAGTTATATTGACTTACAAACAATCATCCTCCCATATCAGTAAATTGCAAGTCTATATCTTCTAAGTCGAAGCTTAAAAGTGTAGCTTAAGGCACATATCTCATCTGTTCATGTTTAAATATCATCACTAAAATATTCTGCAAAATAATATACAAACGTTTTTCTTTTTCTACTTTAATTTAATCAGAAATGGCTTATTGGTGGAAAAAATCCATGTATGTTCTAGGATTTGATTGGTGTACCAATCATTTATTCATTAACTGACCAGTAATTAAATTAAAGTCATTGTTATTTAACAAGAATCGATAATTACATGATGGTTATCCTTATATCGACACTTATAAGACGGCGGCTGTGGCGAAACTATGACCCGCGGTTGAGACACTGACCCACTAAGGCTTAAAATGGCCCACACGTTGTTTTTTATGGACTGATTTTCTTATAACATAGAAAAGGGAACAGACAATTAAAAATATTAAAAAATTAAATTATGAATTTATAAAATAATATTTCCAAGTGGTCGTTGGCTAATTAATTTTGCATCGTATCACTGCATCTGAGTATGACTCATGACAATCGGTCATAAACGGCGCATATTCCTTCCATAAATGTTTCCAATAGATGGTACCCTTTTTACCATACCCCCCCCCCTCCTTTCCAAGTGACACCACTGATTTAGTGACCCACGGGCTAGTAATAAAAAATATTAATGAACAAAATCTGACCCACTTCTCTAAAGAGTTCGCTACCACTGTTACAGGATATTAATGGTGATTGATGAATACACTGTAAAAGCTATATGGGATATGTATTTGCACATGGGTTAACCACAATTTTTTAAGAGAAATCAATGAATTTATAAGTTTCAAAAAGAGAGTTTAAATAAACACATGCTGTTCTCGTACTTTGAATTGCCTTCTCTTTATAAAGATTGTCATTGTGCTTTTTTCGAAATATACCTTATT